>JAMPIV010013566.1:0-118506 GCA_024509875.1 Oreohelix idahoensis
TGTGTGGGGTTTGTTTGTAGGGTTTTGGATATTGTAGAAGGGAATTTAGGAAGTGGGATGTAGAGTGGTAAGTGGGAAGGGTAATGTGGTGAGATAATATTGTATTGGTGTAGATGAAAATTTTATTATAATTTTAATTATTATGGAGTTTAATGTGATGTGATTTGTGAGGGTTTATATTAATATGTGTTGCCATATAATTTTAGGGTTAATAGAGTTATGTATTATTTTATTATTTGGTTACTGATATTTTGGTTATGTTGTATTTATTGTTGTGTTAGTTTATGAGTGGTGGATAATTGTTTATTGGACTAAGATAGAAGTTTAGTGATGGATGTTAGTTAATAAAGAGTGATGTTGAATATTTTGGTATAAACCAATTAGTAAGAATCAATAAACACATCGATAAGAGACTTATATGTCTTTGTTCAGAAAGCTATTCCCCAGTAGACTGAATTCATAAAGTGTTGCAACATGGATGTAGAAAACATTGCACAGACTGGATGAGAACTCATGATGTATTAGATTGAGATGTGGAATTTTGGTACTCCTCATGTTTTTTGGGTACAATTGGGGTGTGTTATTTTAAGGTTATAATATGTGGACATGGACTTTAAATTTAAACTTTCAATAATTAATGCTTTGATGGCAATGAAACCAAAAACAAAACTTTGAATATCCATTGGTGTTTTCTCTGCAGTTTTTCTACTTTATGATTTCTGTAATTTTTGTTATGCATGTTGAATTGTGACCGTTTTAGTGTAAATTGAATTAGAAACAAACCATAACAAAACGTAAAAAAAAAAAACGTAAATTTTACACTATTTCAGACTATTATATCTTCTGTTCTAATTGTGATAAAATGTTTGTTCTTGTTCTAAAATTTACTCTAACATTTCTAGTCTAGCTTTACGCAAAATTAAAGCCGGTATTTATAATAATAAAGTAGCATAAAAGCAATTCAAACATGTTTTGGGGACAATTGGGTGTGTTATTTTAAGGTAATAAATGTGGACTTGCAATTTAAACTTTCAATAATTAATGTTTGACGCATGAAACCAAAACAAAACTTTGATATCCATTTTCTGCAGGTTTTCTACTTTTGATTTCTGTAATTTTGTTATGCATGTTGATTGTGACCGTTTTAGTGTAAATTGAAATAGAAACAAACCATAACAAAATGTAAAAAAAAAACCCTAAATTTTACACTATTTCAGACTATTATATCTTCTGTCTAAATTGTGATAAAATGTTTGTTCTTGTTCTACAAATTTTACTCTAACATATCTAGTCTAGCTATACGCAAAATTAAAACCTGTATGTATAATAATAAAGTAGCCAAAAAGCATAAATAGCCCATCAAAAGTAGAACAACGCCACATGTTTTTTCCCCTTAGGAAGCAGACCATTACCTCTGTCAAGTGGGCTATAAATAGCGCGTCGGGGAAAACGGGAAAATAACTAAAAGATCGTTGGCAAACAGCCGTTGCTATGGCAGTGGTTCGTAGAAGGGCGGAGTGTTCCGAAATGGTGAATGTTGTAATTGCATTGTTAATGTTGCACATTTTTGTTATATGAAGACATATGTAGTAGTGCGCTAAAAAGGTATCCTTGTGAGTCTTTTATTATGTCGCTAATGAATTATATTCATAAAGCGTTTATAATTTGTAGTAATGTCATGCATGATTTTCCGCCCTCGTCGTTTGTTTGGTTTAAGGACTTTTGTTTTATACTGTGAACAGTTTGTCCTGAAAATTAAAGTTCTAATTCATTGATCTATTTAATTTAGACTAGATTTAGGAGGGGGATGAAAAACATTTGATACTTAAGACAACTTGGAAGTATATAAGATAATGGCTGAATACTGCTCTGTCTAAAATCGTCCGCATTCATAACATTGTTTCCTTGTTTTCTAGTTTTTTTCCATAATTTCGAAGTTTATTCTATCCCATATGTGTTATAAATTCCTTTCCAAGATGACGAGGATGAAATTATTCCATTATAATTTTCATTTGCTTGATTGGGTATTATTGAAAGGGAGAGTCTGTTTTTGTTTTTTTTTCCATTTTCCAATTTCCCATTAAGTATGTTTTTTGTATGTTTCTTTTGCCGAATGTTTTAAAAGTATCGAAAATGGTTTTATTGATGAAAATTTTGATAGGTAAAAAAGACTTTCATCTGCGTAATCTATTATGTATCTTTTACTCCCTATTCCTGGTATGTGTAAGTTTTTAATACGAGTATCTAGTTGTTTTTTTCCTAATATTGGCTTCTAAAACTATTGTGTAAAGTAGAGGTGAGAGTGGGCATAGCCCTTGCCATACTGACCTAGCTTTAGTTGATTGGTTCGGAACAAAGTGTTATTTATTAAACAGTTTGCTTTCCGGCGGCCTTCTTTTATATACAATTGTTTGTATCACTTGTCCTAAAATATTGGCCGACATTAATTTTTTCTTGTAGAACTTATGCCGAAAACCATGAACGACTACTCCGAATGCTTTTTCTTGACTATAGATAAATACTGCTGCTGGGTTGTGTCTTTGACCGTGTGTAGACTAGGATGGCATCTCGAATAAAGTGTGTATGTTTTATTTATGGTTCTTTATTTTACGTGTATTGTTGATCCTCGTTTATCAAAGTGTGCATGACAGGTTTTCAGTTTGTTCGTTATAGCTTTCAGTTAATATTTTATCCTGGCAAGGGGCGACCGACCCCAACCAGGCCTCGTCCACGGTGGCGATAGTGGAACCACCAATCCAGATATGGTGTGTCCTGAGCTGCGAATAAAGTTCATCAAAGTCGGACGAATAACAGTCGCGGACCAAACGGCGAATTTCCTCCCAGCAGGACGGGTGAGGGTAAACAGGTGGCACTGATACGCCCCACTGAAATCCCCCCCATAATGTCCTAACGACGGGTGCATCAAGCAGTATGAGCCCTATAAGCACTAGCCACGGGAAGGTTAAACCTCGGTAAACAAACCAATCTGCTGCTGCCTTGCAGTCTACCCACCGGGAGACATGGAAAAGCTACTGGGAGACAACCCTGAACAACAAACACAACCCGGCCTGCCGAAGACGGAGTGGTGTTAGCTACGGCGCAGACAACCGGAAAAAATTAGGACACACACGCTTTTTGCGTATGGAGTCATGCGACAATCTCGACTATACGTTCATGAGCGTCGCTCTCCTATCAGCTACAACCGGGGGAGGAGCGGAGTCCGGGCCCCTAGCCTGCGAAAGGCCCACCCAAGCACCGGTGCCTTTGGCCAACCAAATGTCAGGGAAGGCAAAGTTAGAGCAACTGCGACCCAACCAACCCCACTAGCTTACAGTTGGCTCAATGGAATGCAGAAGGAGTGAGGGAACAAGAAACCGGAGTTTACAAGAATTCCTCAAGGGAAAATAACATTGATATAATCTGCATCCAAGATAAACTCACCGAAAAAATACCCAACGATTCTTTGTACGTGGATAACCAATCCTTCCGCCAAAGATAGGGCAAAAATAACTAAGGGAGGAATCCTCACACTGATAGCTAAAACCTTAATCCCAGCAGTAAGAGACACCCCTCAAAGATCTGGTGAAGGATAACTTGACAATACATCAACAGTCCAACTACTGCTGCCCAGTGGAGAACTTAATGACACAAACAGCTACAGCCCTCCAACCACAACTCTGGATCTACACAATAGTGAAGCTTGCAGCATCGATACACCTCATTATGGGTCTGACTTCAATAGCCACTCACTCCAGCTGTGTGCAATAACCTCAAGAAAGATCCCAAAGAGGAGAGAATAGGTTGAAGATTTGTTGATGTTAGAGAATAAACTAATTCTAATAAACCAACCAAGGATAAGCCCACCTTCTATTCCAGAGTATGGAAAACAAACGAGCACACACCAAAGATCTTGCTATTGCTATACTACAGATGACATACATCGACTCAACCACCAGAAACAGTAAATACTCAAAAACTTGGGGGGAAGTGACGCATGCGTACCAGGCACATTACAGATATCTGAGATAAGAAGAGCAGGAGAAAACAATATGTTCTCCTAGCAGGAATTTTCAAAAAAGCAAAGCTGGGGATTTTTAAAAGAAACAAGCCGACAATTTCTGTCTGAAACATTTGCCCACTATCCACATCAATAACATCAATAAAAACATCTCCAACATCAGTGAGGCAATCATCCAAGCAGCAAAGAAGTCCAATTCCACGAGGTAAACGACGAGACTACATAACCATACTGGAGTGACAACCTGGGAAAACTCCATAGTGAATTAAATAAAGCACGGGAAACTATGGAGCAAAATCCCACATAGAGAACACACAGAGGCACAACAGCATAAAACAAGCCTTCAATGAACAAAAGAAAGCTGAAATCCAAAGGAGCTGGCACCAGAAGACCAGCAGTCTCAACATGGAAAAGGACTCAAGCAAGCTATGGAATCTGACAAGAGTACTAAATGAAGAAACAACAACCAGCTACTGTTAAGACTGTCATCAAGGAAAAAATGAAAAATACCACACAGGAAAGATGGCAGCAAACATCCTGGCAGATTTCTACAAGGAAGAAAGCACCACATCAACTTTCACATGCACGGATCCAAGAAGTACGTAAGGAAGTAAAAGAAAACTGAAGCACCAAAACCCAGATATCTGCATGAAGTCACCCCTTACTATGAGAGAACTCAGTGCTGCCATAACAATAACTAAAGAACAGAAAAGCTCCAGGAAAAGATGGCATCACAAATGATATGAATCAAGAAACTCTTGGACCTGTAGCCAGGAACAAGCTCCTCCTAATACTTCAATCAATCATGGAGTACTGGAAAAATTTCCAGATCAATGGCGAGAAAGCAATCATGTGTTCCCCATCAGAAAGAAACAAAAGGAGAAAACAAGCAAGTCCAGCTACGACCAGTTAGCCTACTGAGCTGTCTGGGTAAGGTAATGGAAAGAATGGTGAAAAGATTACTGAAACATCTGGAAANAANCCANCTGCNTGATAACACACAGTCAGCATTTAGGAAAAAATCGCAAGCAGTACCCGAAGACCAACGTAGTATATCTAGCCCCAGGAAGTAGAAAATGCTTTTCATGAGAAAAAGAAAGTGCTGGCGGTTTTTGTAGACTTGACAAATGCTTTTGATAAGGTATGGAAAGAAGGACTCCTCCTTAAGATGCTCAACAGCAAAATTGAAGGGAGAATGTTCAACTGGATACGGGACTTTCTTCGATACCGCACAGCAAGAGTAAAAACTTGACGGCTACGAAACTGAGCCATCGCGTCACTCTACCAACAACAGGGTGTGCATCACAAGGAGGAGTTATCTCCCCCAACAACTTTTTATCATATATATAAATGATTTTGCAGAGAAACTGTCGCCGGGCATAAATCTCCAGGGCTCTTCATGCTGACGATTGATGATTTTTGCTGCCTGCTGTGTGCTGCGGTGAACATTTGCCTACTGCGAAGTTCAGGATGCAAGCAGCGCTAAATACCATCGGTAAAATGGGCATCAGATTGGGGAGTACAGATAAACCTCTCCAAGACAGTAGCAACCTGCTTCTCTCTGTCAAATCGCCGAGAAACGATCAAACTGCAGCTAAAATGGAAGTGAACTTCCAATCGAGGCGGAAAAACCCAACATACCTCTGGAGTCAAAGTTGGATAAGAGACTCACCTGGAAGCCGCATCATAAAAGCAGTAGAACAGAGAGCAATAAGAAAGCTCTCTATTAATGAAGAAACTGGCTGCACAAGTTGGGGGGGCAAATACCAACATACTTAAAAAAGTCTATACAGGCACAGTCAGACCTGTACTTGAATATGGCATGTCAGCACTGGGCCACAGCATCTAAAACAAAACACAGAATGTCCTTAGGGAAAGTGTGCAAAATTCAGGCCTTAGGTCCTAATCACTGGAGGGATGAATGACTTCTCCAATCCAGGCAATGGTGCGATACACACCAACATTCCGCTCTCTGGATGGACAGACGTGAGGAAAAGGTAATTTCACTCACAGTGAGAAGCTATCTACTGAATGCCAAGTCATCCAATAGCATGCCTTTCGCCTCCATAGTGTGAATTGCCAAAGAACAGGCTGAAAAGAACCAGCATTCTAATCCTAAACATCTCCAAACATCTGCATCGATGCCATGAAGACCCATCCCTCCCAAATCGATCTACTGAGATTGATAAATGGTTAATCTTGATTTACGAGGAGCCAGACGACTGCCATAGGGAAATATATCTCTATCATCAATTGACAGATAGTCCCTTGAAGATGCCACTATAAAAAGAAATGGCCACCTGACCCTTCTCAACAACTTAAAAACTTTTGGCTCAAGAAATGATTTGAAGAAAAGTACAACCCGAAGGGAGTGGACACACATGCATTACACAGATGGATCTGCTGAGGGGCAGGTGTTTCATGAACAGGTGGTGGAGGCATTTTTTATAAGAATTCCTAAATGGAAAGATCATGCCGATTAGGCCCGCCCAACTGGAAGATCACCTAATTATTTTAGGGCTGTAGCTATGGCACTACTTGAAAGCCTGGTTTTGTTTATCCTCACAGATCCCTGAAACAGCATCCACAAGGGCTAAGATACTGTGTAATCGTTCACTGACTGCAGATCTTTTACTTCTTCTTCTTCCATCCTTAGCCACCAATCCGGCAAAGCATTAATGGCCATACGCCCTAGGGGTGGTGAGGGTCTCAGGCAACAACAAATTGGGATCAGTTTGGTCAGGGATCGCTGTTTCCACCACGACACTAGTCCTGGGCTCGTTCTGTGTGGAACAAAAACAGACCGAACAATCCCATCATTGTTTGCTGTAATCAGAGTTATTGTTTGGAATGCAGGTGCATTTCAAGCCAATTCCCTGTGCGCTAAGGTTTTTGCGGGATGGGGTTAAAACGCCGCTCATGGCCCATACTGATCATTCCCTCCCCTAGTCCGCTTTTTACGACATGCGGGTAAGGGTGCAGTGTTACTATTCTTTGCTCCCCTTTCGGGCCCCGGTAACACTGACGGTGAGATCATTACTTGTAAATCAATAACAAAACACCAGAAATGATAACATGATGAATGAGATCAGATCTGAGGCTTAACAACATCCAAAGGTCATCAACCATTTGCCCTTCAGTGGTTACCTGCCCATTGTGGAATCGCTGGTAATGAGAAAGCAGATGCTACTATCAAGTTGAGCGGCAGTAAAATGGAACAATACAGCCACCCATTGCCCTATCGGGAAGCAAAAACCATCATCCCACAACAAGTACAAAAATCAGTGGAAGGAGGAAGGGGATATATACAGCAAGAGATGACCCAATCCACCACCTAAACAGACACCAACAGTACGACAATTTTCCGCCTGAGAACTGGACACTGCAGATTACTTGGACATCTCTATCGCCTCAAATATCCCACACGAATGACAATGCCCTTGGGGAACTGATATACCAGACCTCCAGAAAACACATTCTCCAAACTGTCCAACCCATGATAAGTGAATTGCGACGGGTGCGACCTGGCCAAAAGGTGATGAGCTCCAGCAGAAGCTATGGGGGCGCTGCCGACGCCGATCCTGGAACAATGACTGTGGACTTCGTCCTGACCGCCAGGCCTGCAGAATTTAGCATGACTACAAACCGAACGCAGAAGAAGTAAGAAGAAGAAGAAGAAGAAGAAGAAGAAGAATAAGAAGAAGCTTAGAGAAGAAGAATAAGAAGAATAAGTTTTATGATCGGGCGTTTAGAGGGGGAAGATGTGTCCTATAGTTCGGGGCAATGTATTTTTATCCCATATTTCGGGAGTTGTGGGATGTAAGAGTTTATGAAGGATTCATTTTAGACTACTGGGGTTTTAGTTTCTTCTCTTTCCAAAAGTTTCATGGTTAGTGGTTTTTCAACAAAATTGTCAAGAGTAATGTGGAATATTAATTTGGAATAACAAAATCTGTTTTTCCGGTCCATGCACGTCTAAGTCCAGGATGGATATTTGTTTTTTTTTGGGTATTTGTAGCGTGGTTAGAGAGAGTGGCTCCTAAGTCTTTCCATGGGTTAGAGGCAGCTGGGGCGGAGGATCTACTATGAAACTAATGAACGCTTAAGCTTCAGGGCCTCTAATCCCGGAGGGGGCCCCAAAAGCGACTTTAAGTCGGAACATTGCTTGGCGGAAAAATGTTGGGATCCTACTGGTATGAGGTACATGTTGTTTTGTTGTTTTAAAATAATAAATTATAAATAATATAGTTGTACATTCAAAACAAAATAATAATATTAATAAATGTAGTGTTAATTCCATATACAAAAAAATAATAATTTAATTAATATTGAGTGTAATTCAATACAAAATAATAGTTTAAAATAAAAAAATTAAAAGGTTATTAAAGTATCATAGTAGGATGGTTCACGCAAACGAAAAAAAACGCTTTTCTCAGAAAGTTGATCACTAACATTTTTTTCCTTTCAAATCATGGCGACAATAGCGCACGAATCAAAATTGTTAATTTTTTTTTTTGTATACTTTCAACAATCCCAAAGTTTGAGAGTCAGTAGCACTGAGATGTTGTAAAGGTGGAGTGGGTCGCGGTAAATGTTGGGCTGGTTCTGCTGGGGCTAATGTTGGTTGTTTTCCCTTTTTAACAGAGGTCAAGAACCCTAGTGAAAAAAAGAATAACAATGAGTTCACGAAAGTACTTAAGTGGTTTACCAAAAACGCAAACTCAAGGAAAAGCGATCTGACGAAATCTGCTAAATGTCAAAAACTAACAAACTATTTTGGCATGTTCAAGTCTGTCAACACGTACAGTTGAAACATAGCCAAGCAAACCTCCATTGGAGCCACTGATAGTCCGCAAACTTATGACGATCACAGTGGTCCAACAAGAAAGTACAGCAGAACAAGCATAGACTGAGCAGAATCATGAACAGGAAAGCAAATTACAGTGATTTCAAAGAGAATACAGTGACACTCGAAAACTGGGCCCATAACAGTTAAATAATTGATTTCATACAAATTGGGTTTAATGCAGACATAGTTTTTTTTTTTTTTCAAAATAAAAAAACAGATGATGTACGAGTATGTACCGAATCAAGCAGGGTTTTATAATGGAGCAAAACAGGAAGTGTTCTTCTCAAACAATATTTTGGTAAAAAGTTTTTTGAAAAATGGTCAGACTGTTGTGGTGTGATCCTGGGGTTGATTTACTCAAATTTTGGAACAAAGGGTGTAAATACTGGGGGGATTTGTTTGCAAACTCTTGTTCTATAATGCCAAACATCACTTACAACAGTTGGGTTTTCTGATTGGATGAATGTACTCCAACTCTGGAGGAGAATCATGAAAAGACAGGCATGGAACATAAGAGGCCGGATGTTGTTTAAATAACAAGAAAGTCAAATAAAATAAACTGTGGATCAGCATCTTGAAGAACAGATGACACAAACCATAACAGTTTTATATTTTGAAGTACTGAAAAGAGTTGTTGCTGTATAAAGTTTTTAAGTGAAAGAGGTTTGTGCATTTAGAGGTCATGAGGAGAAGTGGGGGCTCACCAAATAATGGAAACTCATGGGGGTCCATTGAACTTATCTGCAGATTACGACATCTCGAGAAATGTAAAAATGAAAAAGTAAATGCTACTTACCTATCCAAAACCGTGTATGAAGAATTGATAGAAATTATGGGAAAACATGTGCAAGATGAAACTGTGAATCAAATCAACAACCTAGACACCAAATACTACTCTATTATTGTTGACGCTAACTGCTTGACCTGACACATGTTGACCAGCTGGTAATTGTGGTTCGATACTGCTATAATGGAAAACCCTGTGAGAGATTTTTTAACATTTTTACCGATAGAAAAACATTCATCCACAACCTTTTTCAACAAAATACAAGTCCTGGGTGAACATAAGCTTTCACTTGAAAAATATCCGAGCTCAGTCCCTAAGATAACGCATCTAACATAAAAGGGCTTGGACAGAGGGGCTGCAAAGCACTCCTTAAAAAAACATTAACAGGTATCCAACTAATGTACCATTGCAGCCCATTCACTAACCTTGTTAGAGAAAAGGCAGTGTCTACAGTAACCTGAAGTTGTCTATTTGGCGTTTTGCAGAGCCTGTATGTTTTTCTTTTCTGGCTCCCCATCGAAGATGTGGGATTTTAAACACACAGGGCTATTTTACATATTTTTCTCTTAAGAGCTTATAGTGTAACTAATGGTCTGCACACTATGAAGCAGTCGGGCAATTAAAAATGGATATATGGGTATTTTTACAAACTCTCCAAACATATTTTTGAAGACTCAAAGAGAAGCAGAATGTAAACGAATGCAAAGAATATTATATACAACAAGTTGGTACAGCTGAAAATATGCTTGTTTTTTAACTGTCGATTTGGGAAGAAGTGCTGGAGCGTTTCCAACAAAACAAGTTAAGTGACACTCCCAAAACCTCTGGTGTTTTAGATGTATTTGAAGGTTTATCTTCTGCTTTCAACTTTACTATCGTGTTTTTTGTTAAAGAACTCAGAGAAAATTCAGCCGTTAGGATTGCACACTATGTATCAGAAGCAAAAGGTTTGGTGTGAAGATATCACTTCAAGTTATTCTGATGCTTCCAAACGCATTGATACAAGGAAAAATTTTCAGATGGAACAAGTGGGTATTGGTTCTTTGAGAGAGCTGACAAATTTAGGATAGAAGTTCTATATCAACATCTATGACTGCTTTGATAATTCCAGTTTACGCAAGAGGATTGACCCATATGAGCATATTGCCAAAAGGTCAAAGTTCCTCCCCTCTCATGAATTGGTGTGAACAATTCTGAAATTGATGAGGACAGTATAAAACTTATAATATCGTATTACAAATGTGATATTGACCACAAACTAGTAAACGAGTGTTATCAGTTCAAAGAATATGTACCCCTTAGGAAATCCCAGAACACAGAAGAAAACACGCCATCTAAAATGCAATGCGCAGAAGTTCTTCAGCTTAATTGTGAGCAACACCTAATTGAAGTGTTCGCCAATATTACTACTGCGCTTAAGTCGTACTTGGCAATGCCCATCACGAACTGTGAGGCAAAGTAATTATTTATCAAAGCAATCCTTCATATAAAATAAATTTCGGTCTACCATTACTGAAGAGCGCTTAAATTCGTTACGCATATTGTCTCTAGAAAATGAAATTGCGAGGAAGCTCTCATACGACAAAACTGTACGTGAATATGTTGCTAGAAAAAACAGAAATAAGAGTATTTTGTAAAATGTGCTTCATGTAGTATGTTCTGGTAAGTTTAACTTTTCCTTCTGAGCACAAATCTCTTATGGATACACCTTGTCAGCCTTGTTTTTTACTAAAAAGTCACTAAAATATTTAGAGTGGGATGGTAAACAAGTTGTTGTTTTCTTATTCGGGGATTATTTCCTTGTTTTGCTGGAGACACCACAGACATGGGTATATTCCTTGAGCTCCAGACAAACCAAACATTTTCATCAAAGACATCCAGATTGCATACAACTTGCAAACCAAGAAGTTTGGCCATGTTGATAAGAGATTACAATAGATATATGAAATATGGGAAAGGGAATAAAAGGCAAGTGGCACATTATCATAATTGTTTACACAAACCAATGTTAGAGATTGAAATTGAAAATGTAGCTCCTCCTTACCTTCATATTTTATTAGGCATTGTTTTGAAACACCACAGACTTCTAGAACAGGTAGCTGATACAATAGACGCAAAGATATTTGAGAATTCGCAAGAGATACATGCACACATTAGTACTTTTAAGAACTTGAAGAGATTTAGTAGGAACTGGAAATAGGCAGAAGAATTAGGAGCTAAAATTGAATTTTTCAGGTAGGTATTGAACGTTGTGAGGAGAAGGAGGAGACAGATAATTTTAAAGTTAGACTGGAAAATGCACAAGATGCGCTGGCCAAACGTCAGGTTCAAGAGCTATGTACTAGGTCTGGGCCAGGTTGCGCACACTGGAACAAGGTACTAGCCAAACACAAAATCATACAACAGGCTTATAATAGCAGAGCATTTATAGGGAATCACTGCCACAGATATCTCACACAAAAAGTTTATAAAGATCTTACAAGAGCAATCTTTACACAAACACTGAAAATTACAGACAAACAAGATATAACTAACATAGCTTTTATTGCCCAAGAACAATTCAACTCACTGAAAGAAGCATTTGAGAAAGTACACAACAAAATATCACACAGTAAACCAATTAGTAAAGAATCAATAACAGCATCGATAGAGACTTATATGTCTTTGTTCAGAAAGCTATTCCCCAGTAAGACAATTCATAAACAGCACATATTAGAAAAACATTGCACAGACTGGATCAGAACTCATGATGTATGATTGAGATAATTGTTAGCTCTCATGTTTTGGGGACAATTGGGTGTGTTATTTTAAGGTTATAAATGTGGACATGCAATTTAAACTTTCAATAATTAATGTTTGATGCATGAAACCAAAACAAAACTTTGATATCCATTTTCTGCAGGTTTTCTACTTTTGATTTCTGTAATTTGTTATGCATGTTGATTGTGACCGTTTTAGTGTAAATTGAATTAGAAACAAACCATAACAAAATGTAAAAAAAAAAAAACGTAAATTTTACACTATTTCAGACTATTATATCTTCTGTTCTAATTGTGATAAAGTGTTTGTTCTTGTTCTAAAATTTACTCTAACATTTCTAGTCTAGCTTTACGCAAAATTAAAGCCGGTATTTATAATAATAAAGTAGCATAAAAGCAATTCAAACATGTTTTGGGGACAATTGGGTGTGTTATTTTAAGGCAATAAATGTGGACATTCAATTTAAACTTTCAATAATTAATGTTTGACGCATGAAACCAAATCAAAACTTTGATATCCATTTTCTGCAGGTTTTCTACTTTTGATTTCTGTAATTTGTTATGCATGTTGATTGTGACCGTTTTAGTGTAAATTGAATTAGAAACAAACCATAACAAAATGTAAAAAAAACCCCTAAATTTTACACTATTTCAGACTATTATATCTTCTGTTCTAATTGTGATAAAATGTTTGTTCTTGTTCTCAAATTTACTCTAACATTTCTAGTCTAGCTTTACGCAAAATTAAAGCCGGTATTTATAATAATAAAGTAGCCTAAAAGCATTAATTAAGCCCTATCAAAAGTAAACATCGCCACATGTTTTTCCCATTAGGAAGCTGACCACGTGACCTCTGTCAAGTGGGCTATAAATAGCGCGGTCGGGGAAAAAACGGGAAATAACTAAAAAAAGATCGCTGGCAAACAGCCGTGCTATTGCAGTGTTTCGTAGAAGGGCGGTAGTGTTCCGAAATGGTGTGGTATTGCATTGTTAATTTTGCACATTTTTGTTATATGAAGACCTATGTAGTAGTGCGCTAAAAGGTATCCTTGTGAGTCTTTTATTATGTCGCTTATGAATTTAATTCATAAAGCGTTTATATTTGTAGTAATGTCATGCAATGATTTTCCGCCTCGTCGTTTGTCTTGGTTTAAGGACTTGTGTTTTATACTGTGAACTGTGTGCCTGAAAATTAAATTTCTAATTCATTGATCTATTTAATTTAGACTAGATTTAGGGGGATGAAAAACATTTGATACGTTTAAGACACTTGGAAGTATATAAGTATTGCTGATGACTCTTCTGCCAAAAATTGTCTCATTCATAAATTTTTTTTTTTTTAAATAATTTTTCTCTTAATTTTCGAAGTTTTTCTATCCCATATGTCGTTATCAATTCTTTCTGCTGACGAGGAGAAAGTTATTCCATATATTTTCATTTTGCTTGTTTGTATTAATTGAAAGGGAAAGTCTGTTTATTTTCTATTTTCTAATTCCCATTAAGTATGATTTTTGTATGTTTATTTTAGAACCACTCGCCTTGCCGAGTGTTTTAAATGTATCGAAGATGGTTTGTATTGATGAAAAGTTTGATGGAAAAAAGACTGTCATCTGCGTAAGCTATTAGCTTTTTCTCCCTATTCCTGGTATGTGTATTTTTTAAATACGAGTATCTAGTTGTTTTTTTTCCTTAATATTGGCTCTAAAACTAGTGTGTATAGTAGAGGTGAGAGTGGGCAGCCTTGCCTTACTGACCTAGTTAAGTTGATTGGTTCGGACAAAGTGTGATTTATTAACAGTTTGCTTTCCGGCTTTTTATATACAATTTGTATCCATGTCCTGAAATATTGGCCGACATTATTTTCTTGTAGAACTTTATGCAGAAAACCATGATCGACTACGTCGAATGCTTTTTCTTGATCTATAGATAATACTGCTGCTGGTGTGTCTTTGTCGTGTGTATACTGGATGGCATCTCGAATAAAGTGTGTATGTTTATTTATGGTTCTGTTATTTTACGGTGTATTGTTGATCCTCGTTTATCAAAGTGTGCATGACAGGTTTCAGTTTGTTCGTTAGAGCTTCAGTTAATATTTTATCCTGGCAAAGGGGCGACCGACCCCAACCAGGCGCGTCCACGGGGTGGCGGATAGTGGAACGACCTCCAGATATGGTGTATCTGCTGCGAATAAAGTCAGCATAGCTGGACGAATAAGCAGTCGCGGACCAAACGGCGATGTCCTCCCAGCAGGACGGGGAGGGGTAACAGGTGGCACTGATACCCCCACTGAAATCCCCCATATGTCCTACGACGGGTGCATCAAGCGAGTAAGAGCCGCTATAAGCTCTAGCCACGGGGAAGGTAAACCTCGGTAAACAAACCAATCTGCTGCCTTGCAGCTACCACCGGGAGATGGAAAGGCTATGGGAGACAACCCTGAACAACAAATACAACCAGGCTTCGAAGACGGAGTGTGTTAGCTACGGCGCAGACACCGGGAAAAATTAGGACACACACGCTTTTGCGGTATGGAGTCATGCGACAATCTCGACTTACGTCATGGCGTCGCTCCTATCAGCTACAACCGGGGAGGAGCGGAGCCGGGCCCCTAGCCTCGAAAGGGCCCACCCAAGCAACCGGTGCCTTTGCCAACCAAATGGTCGGGGGAAGGCAAAGTAGAGCAACTGACCAACCAACCCACTATCTTACAGTGGCTCAATGGAATGCAGAAGGAGTGAGGAACAAGAAACCGGAGTTACAAGAATTCCTCAGGGAAAATAACATTGATATAATCTGCATCCAAGAAACTCACCTAAAAGATACCCAACGATTCTTTGTACGTGGATACCAATCCTTCCGCCAAGATAGGGCAAAAAGAACTAAGGGAGGAATCCTCACACTGATTAAAACCTCAATCCCAGCAGTAGAGACACACAGATCTGGTGAGGATGAACTTGAATACATAACAGTCCAACTACTGCTGCCCAGTGGAGACTTAATGATCACAAACTGCTACAGCCCTCCAACCACAACTCTGGAGCTACACAAAGTGAAGCTTGCAGCATCGAGACACCTCATTATGGGTGACTTCAATAGCCACTCACCCAGCTGGGGCTATAACGCAACAGATCCAAGAGGAGAAGAGGTGGAAGATTGGATGGTAGAGAATAAACTAATTCTAATAAACCAACCAGAGGATAAGCCCACCTTCTATTCCAGAGTATGGAAAACAACGAGCACACCAGATCTTGCTATGGCTACAGATGACATACATCGACTCACCACCAGAACAGTAAATACTCAACTTGGGGGAAGTGACCATGTACCAGTCACATTACAGATATCTGAGATAAGAAGTGCAGGGAGAAATCAATATGTCTCCTAGCTGGAATTTCAAAAAAGCAAACTGGGGATTTTTTAAAGAACAAGCCGACAATTTCTGTCAGAACATTGCCCACTCAAATAACATCAATAAAAACATCTCCATCATCAGTGAGGCAATCATCCAAGCAGCAAAGAAGTCAATTCCACGAGGTAAACGACGAGACTACAAACCATACTGGAGTGACAACCTGGGAAAACTCCATAGTGAATTAAATAAAGCACGGGAAACTATGGAGCAAAATCCCACATTAGAGAACACACAGAGGCACAACAGCATAAAACAAGCCTTCAATGAACAAAAGAAAGCTGAAATCCAAAGGAGCTGGCACCAGAAGACCAGCAGTCTCAACGTGGAAAAGGACTCAAGCAAGCTATGGAATCTGACAAGAGTACTAAATGAAGAAACAACAACCAGCTACTGTAAGACTGTCATCAAGGAAAATGAAAAATACCACACAGGAAAGATGGCAGCAAACATCCTGGCAGATTTCTACAAGGAAGAAAGCACCACATCACTTTCACATGCACGGATCCAAGAAGTACGTAAGGAAGTAAAAGAAAAACTGAAGCACCAAAACCCAGATATCTGCATGAAGTCACCCCTTACTATGAGAGAACTCAGTGCTGCCATAACAAAACTAAAGAACAGAAAAGCTCCAGGAAAAGATGGCATCACAAATGATATGATCAAGAACCTTGGACCTGTAGCCAGGAACAAGCTCCTCCTAATCTTCAATCAATCATGGAGTACTGGAAAATTTCCAGATCAATGGCGAGAAGCAATCATTGTTCCCATCAGAAAGAAACAAAAGGAGAAAACAAGCAAGTCCAGCTACCGACCAGTTAGCCTACTGAGCTGTCTGGGTAAGGTAATGGAAAGAATGGTGAACTCAAGATTACTGAAACATCTGAAAAAAAACCATCTGCTTGATAACACACAGTCAGCATTTAGGAAAAATCGCAGTACCGAATACCAACCAGTATATCTAGCCCAGGAAGTAGAAAATGCTTTTCAGGAAAAAAAAGAAAGTGCTGGCGGTTTTTGTAGACTTGACAAATGCTTTTGATAAGGTATGGAAAGAAGGACTCCTCCTTAAGATGCTCAACAGCAAAATTGAAGGGAGAATGTTCAACTGGATACGGGACTTTCTTCGATACCGCACAGCAAGAGTAAAACTTGACGGGAAACTGAGCCATCGCGTCACTCTACAACAGGGTGTGCCACAAGGAGGAGTTATCTCCCCCACACTTTTTATCATATATATAAATGATATTGCAGAGAAACTGTCCGGGCATATCTCCAGGGCTCTTCATGCTGACGATTTTGCTGCCTGGTGTGCTGCTGAACATTTGCCTACTGCGAAGTTCAGGATGCAAGCAGCGCTAAATACCATCGGTAAATGGGCATCAGATTGGGGAGTACAGATAAACCTCTCCAAGACAGTAGCAACCTGCTTCTCTCTGTCAAATCGCCGAGAAACGATCAAACTGCAGCTAAATGGAAGTGAACTTCCAATCGAGAAAAAACCCAACATACCTAGGAGTCAAGTTGGATAAGAGACTCACCTGGAAGCCGCACATAAAAGCAGTAGAACAGAGAGCAATAAGAAAGCTCTCTATTATGAAGAAACTGGCTGGCACAAGTTGGGGGGCAAATACCAACATACTTAAAAAAGTCTATACAGGCACAGTCAGACCTGTACTTGAATATGGCATGTCAGCCTGGGCCACAGCATCTAAAACAAACACAGAATGTCTAGGGAAAGTGCAAAATTCAGGCCTTAGGCTAATCACTGGAGGGATGAAGACTTCTCCAATCCAGGCAATGGAGCGATACACCAACATCCGCTCTCTTGATGACAGACGTGAGGAAAAGGTATTCACTCACAGTGAGAAGCTTCTACGAATGCCAAGTCATCCAATGCATGCCAAACTCCATAGTGTGACAAAGAACAGGCTGAAAAGAACCAGCTTCCTAAACATCTCCAAACATCTGCATCGATGCCATGAAGACCTCCTCCCAAATCGATCTACTGAGATTGAAATGTTAATTGATTACGAGGAGCCAGACGACTGCCATGGAAATATATCTATCATCACAGAAGTCCCTGAAATAAAAAAGAAAGGCCACCTGACCCCTCAACAACTAAAAACTTTGGCTCAAGAAATGATTGAAGAAAAGTACAACCCGAAGGAGTGGACACATGCATACACAGATGGATCTGCTGAGGGGGCAGTAAAGAACGGTGGAGGAGGCATTTTTATAAGATTCCTAAATGGAAAGATCATCCGAAAGGCCTTCCCAACTGGAAAGATCTCCTCCAATTTTAGGGCAGAAGCTATGGCACTACTGCAAGCCCTGAAGATCCTCATCAGACCTGAACAGCAGCCACAAGCTAAGATAGTAATCTTCACTGACTGCAGATCATTATTCTTCTTCTTCTTCCATCCTTAGCCACCAACCGGCAAAGCAGTATGTGGCCAGTACGCCTAGTGGCGTCTTAGGGCAACAACAAATTGATCAATCTATCGCTGTTTCCACCACGCCTAGTGGCGTCTTTGTGGAACAAAAACAGACCGAACAATCCATCATTGTTTCTGTAATCAGATTATTTGGCAAGCAGGTGATCAGCCCACTGTGCGAAGTTTTTGCGGGATGGGGTAAACAGCCCCATGCCCATACCCTCCTTAGTCGCTTTTTACGACATGCGTGGTAGGGTGCAGTGTTACTATTCTTTGCTCCCCTTTCGGGCCCCGGTAACACACGGGTGAGATCATTACTTGAATCAATACAAAACACCAGAAATGATAACATGATGAATGAGATCAGATCTGAGCTTAACATCATCCAAAGGTCATCAACCATTGCCCTTCAGTGGTTACCTGCCCATTGTGGAATCGCTGGTAATGAGAAAGCAGATGCTCTATCAAGAAGCGGCAGTAAAATGGAACAATACAGCCACCCATTGCCCTATCGGGAAGCAAAAACCATCATCCACAACAAGTACAAAAATCAGTGGAAGGAGGAAGGGGATATATACAGCAGAGATGACCCAATCCACCACCTAAACAGACACCAACAGACGACAATTTTCCGCCTGAGAACTGGACACTGCAGATTACTTGGACATCTCTATCGCCTCAAGATATCCCACACGAATGAATGCCCTTGTGGAACTGATATCCAGACTCCAGAACACATTCTCCAGAACTGTCCAACCCATGATAAATTGCGACGTGCGACCTGGCCAAAAGGTGATGAGCTCCAGCAGAAGCTATGGGGCTGCCGCGCCGACCTGGAAAAGACTGTGGACTTCGTCCTGACGACAGGCCTGCAGATTTAGCATGACTACAAACCGAACGCAGAAGAAGAAGAAGAAGAAGAAGAAGAAGAAGAAGAAGAAGAAGAAGAAGAAGAAGAAGAAGAAGAAGAAGAATATTTTATGATCGGCGTTTAGACGAGAGATGTGTCTATAGTTCTGCATGTATTTTTTATCCATATTTCGTTTGTGGATAAGAGTTATGAAGGATTCATTTAGACTGGGGGTTAGTTCTTCTCTTTCAAAAGTTTCATTTAGTGTTTTCAACAAAATTGTCAAGAGTATGTGAAATTATTTGGAATAAAAATCGGTTGTCAGGCCGTCTAAGCCAGGAGATTTGTTTTTTTTTTTTTGTAGCGTGGTTAGAGAGAGGCCTAAGTCTTCCATGGTTAGAGGCAGTGGCGGATCTACTATGAAACTAATGAAGCTTAAGCTTCAGGGCCTCTAATCCCGGAGGGGCCCCAAAAGCGACTTTAGTCTACATTGCTTAAAAATGTTGGGTCTACTGTATGAGCAGGTTTTTGTTTTTTAAATAATAATATTAATAATATAGTGTAATTCAATACAAAATAATAATATTAATAATATAGTGTAATTCAATACAAAATAATAATATTAATAATATAGTGTAATTCAATACAAAATAATAGTTAAAATAAAAAATTAAAAGGTTATTAAAGTATCATGTAGGATGGTCGCAAACGAAAAAACGCTTTCTCAGAAAGTAGATCTAACATTTTTTCCTTTCAAATCATGCGACAATAGTCGCACGAATCAAATTGATTAATTTTTTTTTGTATATATTTCAACAATCCCAAAGTTTGAGAGTCAGTAGCACAGATGTTGTAAAGGTGGAGTGTCGCGGTAAGTTGGCTGTTCTGCTGTGGCTAATGTAGTGTTTTCCCCTTTTTAACAGAGGTCAAGACCCTAGAGGAATAACAATGAGTTCACGAAAGTACTTAAGTGGATACCAAAAACGCAAACTCAAGGAAAAGCGATCTGACGAAATCTCTAAATGTCAAAAACTAACAAACTATTTGGCAATGTCAAGTCTGTCAACACGTACAGTTGAAACAAGCCAAGCAAACTCCATTGGAGCCACTGATAGTCCGCAAACTTATGACGATCACAGTGGTCAACATGAAAGTACAGCAGAACAAGCATAGACTGAGCAGAATCATGAAACAGGAAGCAAATTCAGTGATTTCAAAGAATACAGTGACCTCGAAAACTGGCCCATAACAGTTGATAATGATTTCATACAGAATTGTTTAATGCAAGACATAGGTTTTTTTTTTTCAAAATAAAAAAAAGAGATGATGTACGAGTATGTACCGAATCAAGCAGGGTTTATAAGGAGCAAAACAGAAGTTTCTCAAACAAATATTTGGTAAAAAGATTGAAAAATGGTCAGACTGTGGTGTGATCCTGGGTAGTTTACTCAAAGAACAAAGGGTGTAAATACTGATTTGTTTGCAAACTCTTTTCTAAATGCCAAACATCACTTACAACAGTTGGGTTTTCTGATTGGATGAATGTACTCAGAACTCTGGAGAATCATGAAGACAGCATGGAACATAAGAGGGCGATGTTGTGTTAAATAACAAGAAAGTCAAATAAAAATACTGTGGATCAGCATCTTGAAGAACAGATGACACAAACCATACAGTTATATTTTGAAGTACTGAAAAGAGTTGTTGCTGTTATAAAGTTTTTAAGTGAAAGAGGTTTGGCATTTAGAGGTCATGAGGAGAAGTGGGGCTCACCAAATAATGGAAACTTCATGGGGGTCATTGAACTTATTGCAGAATTCGACATCTCGAGAAATGTAAAAATGAAAAAGTAAATGCTACTTACCTATCCAAAACTGTGTATGAAGAATTGATAGAAATTATGGGAAAACATGTGCAAGATGAAACTGTGAATCAAATCAACAACCTAGACACCAAATACTACTCTATTATTGTTGACTCTACGCTTGACCTGACACATGTTGACCAGCTGGTAATTGTGGTTCGATACTGCTATAATGGAAAACCCTGTGAGAGATTTTTAACATTTTTACCGATAGAAAACCATTCATCCACAACCTTTTTCAACAAAATACAAGTCCTGGGTGAACATAAGCTTTCACTTGTAAATATCCGTGCTCAGTCCTAAGATAACGCATCTAACATAAAGGGCTTGGACAGAGGGCTGCAAGCACTCTTTAAAAACATTAACAGGTATGCAGACTATGTACCATGTGCAGCCCATTCACTTAACCTTGTTAGAGAAAAGGCAGTGTCTACTGTACCTGAAGTTGTCTATTTTGGCGTTTTGCAGGAGCTGTATGTTTTCTTTTCTGGCTCCCCATGAAGATGGGGGATTTTAAACACACAGGGCTATTTACATTTTTCTCTTAAGAGCTTATGTGTAACTAGATGGTCTGCACACTATGAAGCAGTCCGGGCAATTAAAAATGGATATATGGGTATTTTACAAACTCTCAAACATATTTTTGAAGACTCAGAAGAGAAGCATGAATGTAAACGAGATGCAAAGAATTTATACAACAAGTTGGTACAGCTGAAATATGCTTTTTTAACTGTCGTTTGGGAAGAAGTGCTGGAGCTTTTCAACAAAACAAGTAAGACACTCCAAACCTCTGGTTTTGATGTATTTGAAGGTTATCTTCTGCTTTCATCTTTACTATCGTTTGTTAAAGAACTCAGAGAAAATTCAGCCGATAGGATTGCACACTATGTATCAGAAGCAAAAGGTTTGTGTGAAGATATCACTTCAAGTTATTCTGATGCTTCCAAACGCATTGTTACAAGGAAATTTTCAGATGGAACAAGTGGTATTGGTTCTTTGAGAGGAGCTGACAAATTTAGGATAGAAGTTCTATATCAACTCTATGACTGCTTGATATTCCAGTTACGCAAGAGGATTGACCCATATGAGCAGATTGCGAAAAGGTTCAAGTTCCTCTCAGAATTGGTGAACAATTCTGAAATTGATGAGGACAGTATTAAACTTATAATATCGTATTACAAATGTGATATTGACCACAAACTAGTAAACGAGTGTTATCAGTTCAAAGAATATGTACCCCTTAGGAAATCCCAGAACACAGAAGAAAACACGCCATCTAAAATGCAATGCGCAGAAGTTCTTCAGCTTAATTGTGAGCAACACCTAATTGAAGTGTTCGCCAATATTACTACTGCGCTTAAGTCGTACTTGGCAATGCCCATCACGAACTGTGAGGCAGAAGTAATTTATCAAAGCAATCCTTCATATAAAATAAATTTCGGTCTACCATTACTGAAGAGCGCTTAAATTCGTTACGCATATTGTCTCTAGAAAATGAAATTGCGAGGAAGCTCTCATACGACAAAACTGTACGTGAATATGTTGCTAGAAAAAACAGAAATAAGAGTATTTTGTAAAATGTGCTTCATGTAGTATGTTCTGGTAAGTTTAACTTTTCCTTCTGAGCACAAATCTCTTATGGATACACCTTGTCAGCCTTGTTTTTTAACAAAGTATTAAAATATTTTATATTTTCCTCATTGCTAATTCTCTTATCTTATAATTTTCTTGGTATGTCTTCAACGAACTAATTCTGAATGATGGAGGCAATCATTAAAATAGTTAAGATTTTAAAAAATCACATATACCAAGGTGGATAGGGGTTTAGTAATCAGAACATATGCCTTCCAAGCAAATGTTTCTGCATTCAACTCCCAGCAGAGTTGTTTCTTTTTTGAACATTCATTCATTTGTCTTCAGTTTTTATGTGTGTTGTTGTGGATCTACTATAAAGCTTGAATTTCAGGTCCTCCAAGTCCATTTATTTCTATAATACATTTCTTTCACATCCTCAAAATTTTTATTTTTTTATTTTTACTAAAAGGGGCCCCTCCAAGAGTTCAAGCTTCAGGGCCCCCAAAATGTAGATCCGCCACTGATTAGAGGTTCCTCTTGTGCATTTTTGTCCTGCACAGTCAGGCGTGCAGACTGAGTTAAGAAATAGGCTTCGTCCAGTGCGTGTGTTTGTTCTTGTTTTTTTTTTTGTTTTTTTTCTCTAACCAGCGGCACTCGAGCTTTCCAGCTCTTTTGGCCCAATGACATGTCATTGCGAGGCTGGGGGGTCAGTGGACTTTCCTTCCAACCCGGTCAGGAGCTTCGCTCCTTCCCATCCACACGGGATTTATGTGCAGGAGCCGTCCAGGTTATTCAGTCAAATTTCCGGTCGTAAACATTCCTTCAAACGCTGACGCCCGTGTTTGAACCATGAAAACCTTGTCGCCAGTACAACGCCGTAGCCATTACACCAGCGCGGCTCCCTTGTTCTTGTTTATACAGGCGTGTGTAATAAGCGTGAAAGGCTTGGCTTATTTCGGGGATGGTTGTTTGCTTGCATTTCTCTGCAACCTACGCTAATCGTAGACTGACTACATTATTTTATTACCGATTTATTATTACAATTTTCTTCGAAGTTTCTCGATAAACATCGCTCACTCCCTACTACATAAGTCTCATGCAACTTGTTCCGTTCCGCTTGTTCTGACTCACAAAATTCCAAAAGGACGTAATAATAATGTCTCTTCCTTTGGTAACTAAGTCAAAAACCCTGTCTCCTGCTCTATTCACAGTACCTATAATAGCGTATGCAAATTTATAAAACCACAACCACTGACATCTCGACAATTTACTAGCCTAATCTACGACCTTTTCTTAAGGCGCCCTACCAAAGATTTACCTCCTATAGTGCTAAAATCAAAACTTAAATCTTTATTTCCCATATAGTTAAGTCTAGCAGTGCGTTATTATAGTACGCACATTTTCTAAACCAGATTTTCCTACTCGACCTTATATCTTCTCAGACCTAAGGGTCTTTTATATTTGGACATGTGCCCTAATATAACCATGTGCCCGGCACAAGAGATCAGTATAGTGACACTTATGTGTCATTAGATCTTTTGTGTGAAAACACAGAGGATCATTGGTGACACTTGTTTGTCATTGGGTTTTTTTGTGTTGGGACATGCGTTTATGTTGGGCGTGTTCCAATGCGACTCATGCGAGTTAAATGCGACCTCATGCGAGGAAAAAATATGCTACCTCATGCGAGGAAAATTTAAAAAAAAAAAAAAAGGGACGCGCCTCGCCAAAATGATGCTAAACTTTAAAAAAACATCAAATAATGATAGTACACGGTTCTCTAATTCAGGATCTTGATCTACTTATACCCCTACACTACTCATACACAAGATACATCGATGGTTTCTCATAAGATTTATGTTTAATATATTTAAGACAACAGCTCTTAGTTACTGACAAAAGTTTAAATTATTTAAGATGCAGAACAACACATAACTACACACAAGAAATTAATTTCTTTAAGATCTGCAACACAACATAACTACAGACAAGGTTGCCACTCAAGTTATAGAGATAAACCCAGATTTTCTTCTAAAAATACTCAGAAATACCCAGATTATTTTATTTCTCAAATACACGGGATAGACGATGCTTACACAAGCTTTTAGTGCAACTTTAGCACAAATAAGCTGCGTGCTACCAATGTTTATTTATTTATTCATTTTTATTTTATTGTTTATTACCAAAAATTCATAATTATATAAAAATGATTTTATTAACACCCCAATATATGAACTCTTGAAAATTAGATATTTTAACAGTAACACTCTTCCTCAAATCAAATATAAAATGTTAGTTGTAACTTGTTACTGTTGAAAATTGTCACTTGTCAGCTACTCAGCATCCGTGTCGATAACTTCTCCTTTGTCAAGATCATATGCATGAATTGACAACGTGGAATCTTGATTGTGGAGTTCGAAAATCTTTGCATATCTCTGCCGACAACGTCCTTCACACACATCTTTAACCACGCTTTTACTAGGATTAAACATGACAAACTCCATCTTTGGCAACTGCTTGCTTGGCTAGTATTCGATTGAAAACTGTTTCACACAAAAGCTTGTTGGTTTGTTTAGTTTTAACTAAGTTAACCTTCAAAAACACTTTTTCGACGCATGCTGAGGAGTGAGGTAGTGCAATAAGCATGCACATGAGGTCAGCCAAAACATCAAATTTCTTCTGGTTATTAGCATCTGTTACTTGTTGTAGTCCCAGCCGGAATGTGGGAGGATCCTCATCCCAGGGCCGTCTTAACAGGATTGTAGGCCCTGGGCAAAGCAAAGCCCTACCAGCCCTACCCACCCACGGGAATAAAAATGATGTCTTTTGAACAATATGGCAGCATCCTAGCATGGGGCCCCTAGAATCGTGGGGCCCTTGGGCACTGCCCAGTGTGCTCATGCCTTAAGACGGCACTGCCTCATCCACCAGATGTCCAAGATCTTTACGGTACGATGCCAGTTCTCGCCATTGATCAGACAGAGGATCAATGCTCTCTTCTGAAACAACTGTTGGGAACTGCGCAGCTAATGTAATGACTACAGGTTTGTTGATCTCGAGAGCTTGCATTGGACCCAACAGTTGCATTTGCGCCAGAACACTGTTGTCAAAGTAGGAACCTGTGTCGTATATGAGTACAAAGTTCAATCAGGTATGTCAATACACCCTTGCGAAACTGGACTTCTTTATCTCCTAACGGTTGTCGGATTAACTGCGCTTCACATCGTCCACCCAGCTCAGCGTAATTCAGCTTGCGGAAATGGAGTATTATATTCTGCCATGAAAGCCGACAACAGGAACCCCCTCTTTAGCAATTTTGTCTTGGAGACAGGGCTCTTTTGGTTTGATGAAAAAATTGTTAATGTTCAGAGTTTTGCTTTTGGCTTCGAAGTTTTTCCTGTGCTTCTGTGTGCTTTTATGTGCCAATAAAGCTGTTTTGTTGGCATTAGTTAATGTACAGGAACAGACCGTACAAATCGCAGCATAGCGATTGCCGGAGTCCGGTTTATCTAATCCTTCAGTTCGCTGTCTGTTAGCGATTCCTCACAAAAAGCCTGCTGATACCTTGGCTTCCATTTTTTACGCAGTGGCGTGTGTGTCATCATGCTGCTACAACTACCTAGCGTCCTTTCATCATCGCATAAGTCTAAAATTTAAAAAGAATACTTTAAAACATATCGCAAAAATGACTGAGTATTGTAGATGACAGCCATTAACAGAATAATAGGAAATAAATAGCTGAAGTAATCGAGTCAAAAAACGTCATTGATGTGGTATAAAACAAGAATTAAATTTAAGTGGAATAAAAAATATATAGCACATAATTTTTTACATTTAATTATAATATAAATATAAGGTATAATTGTAAAAGTCTGTTTACTGTCTTTTTGAGGCTGGAGGAGATGTAACGTTCTATTCGCTCCAGATGTATAACTGCCCGCTTGTGTTCGTGGGTTGTAAAGATGACAGAGTGGGCGTGTCACAATGATGCTGTGTATCTAGGTCAACATGCCGCCAGGGCTAGTGATAGTATCAGCATACATGTAAATACAGACGTTAGTGCTTGTAAAGACTGTGGTTGACGTGTAGAGTGGCGTAGTGCTGACAACACGATGGCCGTATAGGCTCTTGGACGACTTCACATAGACTCACAACCACATGTCAGTGAAGTAGGGAATGCTGCTGACGTTTACGCCATATTTATAGTGACGTACGATAACATGATATGGACGAAACAGCAATAGTACAAGTCATGAACATTATAGAGTTGTGAAGGCTTAACATCAGGCATCACACTGTGAACAGCTTGATCATGTAACAATGTGACCAATGAATACTGTTCAGCAATAGCTGCTAATCCCTGACTGACCGTCAGGGCCCCGTATTGCCTAGTACGGGCGATATCAGTTATTTAACAAAGTCAATGATATTGTCCTACAACTAGCCAAAGACTTCATTCTGGCCTCACATGCCAGGTACTTCATTCTGGTGAAGAAGATTGGCCGTAAACATGGACCAATTTACTAACGACGAAATCAGGCCGCAGGTCGCGGGCCTCGATAATCAGGTGACGCTCAGTTTACATAAACTTCTGAGAATAAATAATATTCCGCCTGCATTGCGGATCCATAAAGTTCATTCTTAGGCTTATATGTATAACAGGTCAACTTAGACCTAGTCTTTCAAATATGTAGCCATACTGGGGTACAGTATATTAACTCCTCGTGAGCTTCGCTCACTATGTCGCCATCAGCATTAAATGTACCTTTAAAATCTAATCGAGACGAAAAAGATCGAATAATGTTTCAGTTACCTTCTCAAAGAATCCTTACACTCTAAGGTAACACAACACAGCCAATACTGGCATAAAGAATCACTCAGCGAAGGAAGAATGACAAATCAGTCATTCCCAGAATTTCCAAATCCCTATCAAAACTTGGCAGAGAGAAATCTACGGATCGGTACATCCGTTCTAAGCCTCAGGTACACTCTGCTTGAAACCAAGTCTCTCGGTCTTTGCGCCAAGATCTGTGCATTGCCCAAAGAGCATAGACCAGATCGAGGCTAAACCAGACCAGGCGTTTCCGCCCAAACGGGTGGTAAAGATACTCCGTATATGGTCCTATAAATAGACTTAACACATGTCAACTATAAGACATTGCCTGAGACAGGACAACATAAGACAGGGGAAGATAATCACCAGTCAAACCTGTCACAGAAAGATAATAAAACTGTATCTCTCTTTGATCACATTAAACCAAACATAAATTAGGTTGGTGTCTTTCACACCGTCAAAAATGACAGCAACATATTACCACACCTCCCGGGAAAAAAAATGGCACTTTTTTTTTTTTTAATACATCTATGAGCCAGGTGCATTAAGCTCATAACGCATGAGTTATGCGCCGATGAAAGGATCACCATAAATGTAACATCATAATGTCAGATCCAATCGACGCACAGTAGAGCATCTGGTGAGAACCAAAAAAAAATCTCACTAGATAAGAGAAACTATATTCTCAAAGTAAATATATCAGGGGAGGTGTTACCAACCAACTCAAAGGTGCATGTAATGTTACAACAATTATATAAAGAAAAAATTCATATCAATATGTGAATAAATGGTGAATGACAATTTCTATTAAGAAATTACACCAACATCGAAATCTCACGACGTATAATGCCTATATAACCATAAATTCAAACGGTCAATCATTACTAACATTTCTAAAGCCTCTTTACAAACACATGATTATACATGTGTATAGTATAACTAATAGGTGATGACGTCAGAAGAACAAGACGATGCTCTATTCCGGAGATGTCTTGTAAGCAAGATCCTCAAGGACCATCAGGACGTCGATAGTAGTCATCGTAGTTCTACAGCGTTCCAAGATATCACACCGGTTTGCTGAGAACAATACAAATAGCACAATTCATAGAATATTATAATGTACCATAGTCACTTAATATATATCTAAACTATAAATGTAGCCGAATTAATTTTTTTGACCTTTATTTCATGTTAAACAAAACCTTCCTCTGTTTTACCAAAGATGGTAACAGAGAAAGCAAGTAATCAATACATAACCATGAGTTTAAACAAAGTGACAACAAGTGTTATAGAAGCATGATATTGTAAGAATAGATCATAACTTTAGATATTTAACAGTAGATCTAGACAAAAGAGCTAAGTAGCTTCATGTGGGCATCGCGACAATATGTCTGCCATCACATTATCCGAACCACGGATAGCTCGTACCGTGAAATGACAAGGTTGAAGAGCAATAGAATATCGAGTGGATCTCGAACTCTTCAAATCCTTACTCTGCATAGCTGTGAGAGCTTTTTGGTCGGTTTCTACTATAAAATGCGCCCCCCTGAAGGAATCTTTGGAGTTTAAGAATTGCCCAGACCATAGCTAGCAATTCTCGGTCTAGAACAGAATATTTCCTTTCTGCCGCATTCAGTTTTCTCGAGACATACATTACAGGATGCAGAGTCTCAGAATACTCTTGCATCAGTGCCGCCCCGATCCCTATTGATGAGGCGTCACTACGAAGCACAAAAGTCTTATCGGCTATAGGTAGTCTTAAAATAGGAGGAGACGAAAATAATGATTTAATCTGATCCAATGAAGATTGGTATTCCTGGGACCAACGCACCATATAAGGAGACCCTTTCTTCAATAGGGTTGAGAGAGGTGCCGTAATAGAGGAAAGATTCGGAATGAATCTTCCGTAGAAATGTATTAGGCCCAAGAGACTACGGATCTGTTTCTTAGTCTTAGGAATAGTGATGTTCAGTATCTTAGAAGTGTTGTGTTCTTCTGTCTTCAAGAGACCATGACCAACACGATGACCAAGAAAAGAAATCTCACTAAACCCAACTTAGCCTTTAGAGGGTTTAGCTGTCAAATTATGCTCACGTAGAGTAGACAACAGTTCATTTAATCCCCAATAGTGATCTTCCCAAGAATCGCTGAAAAGACAGATATCGTCCGAGTATGCAATCACATCAGAAAGTTATGACAAAATTCGACGCATCATGCGTATGAATGTAGCTGGGGCATTCATAGAAACGAGAGTTGGAAAGTCTAATAAGTATCTCATCCAACAGAGGCATAGGTTCAGCATCGAACTTCGTTACTTGATTTAGTTTACGGTAATCGACGCAAATGCGTATGTTATTGTCTTTCTTTCGGACAATAACCATAGACGACGAGTATGCCGAATTGGATGGTTCAATTATTCCTAACTTTATCATTTCATCCAACTCTTTCTCGACCTGAGTTTGGAAGTGGATAGGAATAGGATAAGGTCTGACCCTGATAGGAGTATGGTCAGTCAATACAATGTCATGTTCAATGAATGTAGTGTGTCCAGGAATGTCCGTGAGAACATCCTGAAACGTTTGTAACATGGAAGAATTGGTGACCGTTCCTCAGTTGACAATTTTAGGTGAAATTGCAACATTTTTCCATGATTCCGTAGAATGAAGTGGAATCATTAAAAGAGGAAGATTAGCGTCAGAGAAAGTAGATTCCTCATCCTGTACGACCGACAGAGATGAGTAATGACCACGAGCGACTGTAGCGTCGTCCGTCGCTTGAAAGATATGTTGTAAGTACTCTGGACGTTCATAAAATTCCGTAAGCATATTTATGTGAAAAGTTTTATGCTTTCCGTCAATATCGACAACATAGTCGACATTAGAAATTTTAGATACAATCACAAAAGGACCTTTCCAACCAATAAGAAGTCTATTTTCCCTGGAAGTAATACGAATGCTTTGTCTCCAGGACAAAGTTGACGTAGGCATCTATTTTTATTTGCGAACTGCCTTGCCTTTTCTTTAGCAAATTCAGATGCGGAAGCTGCTAATTTGCAAGCTTCAATGATTTTCTGCCTTAAAGCACTGACATATTCATAAGAAGATTAAGTGTCATCACTGATATCATTGGCAGCTATTAAATCGTGAAGCAAGGAAATTGGGCCGCGCGGACGCGCGCCAAAGACGAGCTCGAAAGGAGAAAACCCGGTATGTTCATTAGGAACCTCTCTATAAGCAAAGAGAGCAGCGGGTAAGACTCTGTCCCAATCCTGAGGATGATCCTCTGTTAGTTTCCCACGTAAATTTTTGTGAGTTCTATTGAGACGTTCGACTAGTCCATTAGACATCGGATGATAAATACTACTCAGTGACCTCTTAATATTAAGAGTAGACATCACTTGCGACATTGTCTCAGATATCAGTTGGGTGCCATGGTCTGACAAGATTTCCCTAGGGAATCCCAACCGCGAAAATATCAGCCAAAGAGCGTCTGCAATATCGGCAGTCGAAATGCTCTTCAGAGGTATGGCCTCTGGCCATCGAGTACACATGTCAACACATGTAAGAATAAATTGATGTCCTCTGGCTGATTTTATTTTGAAAGGACCAATGAAATCTATCGCCATTTTCTGAAATGGACGGATAGGAATGTCCGCAGCCTGGATAGGTGCTGCATGGCGAGGACCTTTCGATTTTACTTCTTGACATACTTTACACGAGCGACAATAAAGACGTATGTCTCTGTTTACGAATGGCCAAAAGAAAGCCGCAAGAACTCTCGACTTCGTACGTGAAAATCCCATATGACCAGCGCACTGGGAGTCGTGAGATGTTGCAGTATTCTAACTGTCATGTCTTTCGGAACAAGAATTTGTGAATGCATAGACATGTCTGAGTGTTGTACCATACGCACTAGTACGCCATTCCTCATAGTGATCCAAGATTTGTGATCTGTGTTCTGATTTCGGTCACCATTTTTAACCAGAACGAAGAATTTTTTTTAACGAAGTGTCTTCTTGTTGACTTTTGATAAACGACTCACGTGACATCACATCATGAGCTCTCGTGATAACTGCATTAGCAGCTTCCAAGTTATGTTCTTCCCAAGCAATAATCTGCTGCAGGGTACACTCTTTAACCCCGTGTATACGTCCGACGATAAGATCCGCAATAGGATTCGGAAGCAGACACGCTTGGACCTCTCCCGTAAAGAAGGGAGTAGCTAAACGGATGATAGCAGTAGAATATTTTTCCATTGTGCCATGAAATGTTACACATTTGATGTTAGGTTTACTATTGTTTTTTTCATTACTAACTCCGTGTGACTCTTGTTCAGCACAGTTAGCATGATGACATGATCTATTATTATTTTGCTGCCATCTACCTCGATTATTATTTCCTTTTGAATTATGCAATTACCCCTATTGCTATTATTATATTGATTTGAGCCGCAGTTTTCACTATTGTGATTGTGATTTACACCTTGATGAGAATATCTATCAGACTGATATTGCTGTCTTCCTGAAGAATTATGGCGAGGATAGTTTTTATTGTGGCTACCCCTTCGAAAGTTCCCAAATTTGTTGGAACCATATTTATGAGGGCTATTAGATCGCCTCCAATTCCTAGAAGACGAGCCTCTATGGGATGAATCACCTTGATCCTGTCCGAAGTTACGCTTACTTTTCTTATCAAAGTTGCGCTGAGTACCTTTACCTTTACCTCCGAAATTATAATTGCATGGAGTCGCAGAAGCCACGGGTAAACCTTCTTTAATCTTAATATTGCTAATCGTTGGTTGTGGATGAGCAGTGACATATTAGCAACAATATTGTTCCATTTCTTGTATGTCCTTAGGTTTACGTTCGTGTATAACTTGCGATGAATTCACGCTGGACGAGATCAAACAAGCCGTTAAAAGATTAAAAAATTTTAAAGCTGCTGGAGTTGACGAAATTTCAGGGGAAATGATTAAAGCAGTTAATGACAACAACCTCTTGAGAATTTTAGATATTATAAATGAAGTATGGAGAGAAGAACAACCACCACAACAATGGAAAGACAGTATTATTGTAAAGTTACCGAAGAAAGGTGATCTATCAGACTGTAATAACTGGCGTGGTATATCTCTATTATCAGTACCTGGAAAATTATTATGTTGCATGATGTTAGAAAGACTTAAATTGCATGCTGACGAAAAGATCAGAGAAGAACAAGCGGGTTTCAGGCCGAAACGATCATGTATTGATCAAATATTCACACTAAGAACAATTATTTAGAAGAATCAGTGGAAAGGGCAATCGCCACTTATTATCACCTTCGTCGATTTTCAAAAAGCCTTTGATAGTCTACACCGCCCATCATATGTGGAAGATACTTACAATCTATGGTTTTCCAACAAAATATGTGAATATAATCAAAGCGCTATATGACAATGCAAGATGTTGTGTTAGAACAAATAAAGGGAATACAGAATGGTTTACAGTAAGAAACAGGGGTGATAAAACAAGGCTGTATTATGTCACCACTACTTTTTGGAATAGCTATTGATTGGGTTATGAGAGAAAACTATACGCACAATGAACAATAGGGAATAAAATGGACAAATGGAAAATTCCTGGGGGACCTGGATTTCGCAGATGATGTAGCATTCTTAAGTTAAACAACAAGACAATCCCAAGAAGCAATAAATAATTTGTGTCATCTCTCGGTTAAAATTGGTCTCCAAATAAATGCCTCTAAAACTAAAGCTATGAACTTTTCTAACGAGACCTTTGATATCATCTTGAACGGGGAAAAAACTACAGAAAGTTGAAAGTTTCAATTATTTAGGCAGTAAAATGACTCAGGATGGTGACACAACAAGAGAAATCCATACTAGAATTGCTTTGGCAGCTAGCGCCTTCAATAGATTATCTAACATTTGGAAATTACGATCATTGAATATACATACCAAGCTTCGTCTGTTTAATTCAAATGTTATCTCAGTGTTAACATACGGCTGTGAGAGTTGGAAAATAACAAAATCATTGGAGAACAAGCTGAATACATTCGAGAACAAATGTCTTAGAAAACTCATGAACATCAGTTGGAAAGAATTCAAGACTAATTGACAAATAAGAGAAGACTCTAGGCAGAAATATGTCTCCGACTATATAAGGAAAAGACGATGGTCATAATCGGTCATGTCCTACGAATGCAAAACAACAGAATACCACTACAGGCGCTCACTTGGGTTCCTGAGGGTAAGAGGAAAAAAGGAAGACCAAAAGAAACACTCAGAAGAACAAGAAAGGAATCATTAACAGATGACATTACTTTGTCTCTAAGTAACAAGTCCGTAAGTGCTTCATAAGTATGTTCAATCTTAGACAACTCTATCCATCTAGTGAAAGTAAGACGTATCTTTGTAATAAAGTCTGAAAACTCTACACCAGCTTCTGGTAACATAGTCTTAAAACGAAGACGGTAATCATCTTCTTTAAGCTGATATCTTTTCAATAAGGCTGCTCTGACAACTTCATAGTTAGTCCTATCATGTTCTTCTATTGCCATTATAATATTTAATGGTTCACATGTAAGTAAATTCAACAGTTGTCCAACATATTGTGCCTTATCTACTTTATGTATTACGCAATTAAGTTCTAGTCTATCCAGATAGAAAGTTATGTCATCTTTTGTAGGATTAAAAGGAGGAAGTTTGACCTTATAGTCATGACCTTTATCGTTCGAAGAAGTTGCTTGAGAACTACCCATATTCATCACTTTTAATTTCTCTATCTCCAAAGCCATGAGTCTTTCTTCATGTTCCATTTTCTGTTTTCTCTCTTCAGCTTCTGTAATTAACTTCTTCTCCTCAAATTCTCTCTCTTGCTGAATCTTTCTCTCTTCAGCTTCTCTCTCTAGTTGGTTCTGAATTCTTTTATCCTCAGCTTCTCTTTGTGACTTTTCTCCTCAAATTCTCTCTCTTGCTGAATCTTTCTCTCTTCAGCTTCTCTGTCTAGCTGCGCTTGAATCTTTTCAGCCTTTTGTGCTTTGGCATATTGAGCAAGCGCAAACTCCTCCAATTTCTCATCAGTTTTGCCAAGGGCTATCGCTTGCGCGATAAAGTAATCTAATGTAGACATCCTGTCCACAAATGTGTTGTCAATATCTCTGAAATAGCAACACAAGTTATCCCAACCTCATTGGGAGATAAGTCTTTTACAAAGACTAAGTACAATTACCTTGTTTATAAAGTCACCAGTAATCAGCTCAGTATATAATTTGCATCATATAAAAACAGTACATGATCAGGTATAAATGAAGACTGTATATATCAAAAACATCACGATAACTAACAAAGACAAGCATCTAAACAAACGAAAACTTTCACAGAGGCCAAAAGAAAATAAAGCTTAACTAAATCAAATGTTGCAAAAAATTACAATGATAACTGCGAAAAAATGACAATAATACAATGACAACACAGTGTATAAACAAAAGGGTGTATAGAAATTAACAATAGAAAAGAGAAGGCAGACAAATACAAACAAAACGAATCAAAAACTAAAGTACGGAGAAAAAATAACGAAAACAACACTAACACATCTAGTCACAGCTAAGAAAAAAAAAATAAATAGCAACAAAAGTCGCTTGCAATTTCCACTGTGAGAAATATGCAAAATCCCTATAGAACGCTTACAGTAACCCTCGGTTGAGTGGGATATTTACTGTAAGACCCTCCAACCTTTGAACCAGTAGAAAAAAATACACGCTAACTAAACAAGTAAACAAAGAAGAAGTAAACAATAGAGTGCATATAATGAATGTGTATCGAGGAAGGCTCAGTTGCACACAAAATAAAGGCTCAGTTTAACACGTAAAACAGGCCACTTATCTTTAAGCGCAATCCTCTACAACCGCAAAGATGCAGTTCAATGCAGTACACTTGTAAACACACTGGTAGACGTTCCACCGTTGAAGGTCACCGTAACTTGACAACAGATGTAGTAGTCTCCAAAGTGAAGCTATCAAACCATACTCGACTTCAGTTGAGAATGTTTGAAGAATGTCTTAAGTAAACAACAGGTTGAACTGTTCTATGTTTACAATCCGAGCTTGCACGTAACATTGTGACTTGAACTTTGACACATATGTCCTTCGACGACTGTCACAGTGTTAAACAACTTCGTCAGCAACTGTGGTCTAAGTAGCACTCCTGTAGCAGCTGTGGTCCATGTAGCAATTCTGCAGCAGCTGTGGTCCATGTAGCGATTCTGTATCATACATAAATGTTTACGTCGGTCAGCAGACGTTGACCTATTTCCTACTGTCCTGTGTAGCTGACAACTAACTGTCAATCTTGTCTTCCGGATGTATAAATCCAGATGTGGGCAGGAAAATACGTGTCGTTGACAAAAAACCCACGAATCTTGTCCTCCAGATGTACGAAAAGTCTGTTTACTGTCTGTTTGAGGCTGGATATGTAGAGATGTAACGTTCTATTCGCTCCAGATGTATAACTGCCCGCTTATGTTCGTGTGTTGTAAAGATGACAGAGTGGGCGTGTCACAATGATGCGGTGTATCTAGGTCACCGGCATGAGGTGCCGCCAGGGTATAGTAGAGACACACATAGTATCAGCATACATGTAAATACAGACGTGTAGTGCTTGTATAAGACTGTGGTTGATCGTGTAGGTGAGTGAATAGTAGTGCTGACAACATGAAGGCCGTATAGGCTCTTGGACGACTTCACATAGACTCACACAACCACAAGTAGAAGTCAGTGAAGTAGGGAATGCTGCTGACGTTTACAATATTTATTCGTGACGTACGATAATATGATGATGGACGAAACAGTCAATAGTACAAGATCATGGACATTATATGTGTAGTTATGAAGGTTAACATCAGGCATCACAGATCCCGAACAGCTTAGACAAGTAACAATGTCTTGACCAATAATTACTGTTCATGCAATAGCTCTAATCCCTGACTGAGCTCCGTCAGGTAAGCCCCAGCAAATATATTGCCTAGTACGGGCGATATCAGTTTTTTAACAAAGTCAATGCTATTGTCCTACAACTAGCCAAAGACTTCATTCTGGCCTCACATGCCAGGTACTTTATTCTGGTGAAGAAGATTGGCCGTAAACACGGACCAATTTAATGACGACGAAATCAGGCCGCAGGTCGCGGGCCTCGATAATCAGGTGACTCTCAGTTTACATAAACTTCTGAGAATAAAATATATTTCTGCCAAACAATATTCCGCCTGCATTGCGGATCCATAAAGTTCATTCTTAGGCTTATATGTATAACAGGTCAACTTAGACCTAGTCTTTCAAATATGTAGCCATACTGGGGTACAGTATATTAACTCCTCGTGAGCTTCGCTCACTATGTCGCCATCATCATTAAATGTACCTCTAAGATCTAATCGAGACGAAAAAGATCGAATAATGTTTCAGTTACCTTCTCAAAGAATCCTTACACTCTAAGGTAACACAACACAGCCAATACTGGCATAAAGAATCACTCAGGGAAGGAAGAATGACAAATCAGTCATTCCCAGAATTTCCAAATCCCTATCGAAACTTGGCAGAGAGAAATCTACGGATCGGTACATCCGTTCTAAGCCTCAGGTACACTCTGCTTGAAACCAAGTCTCTCGGTCTTTGCGCCAAGACCTGCGCATTGCCCAAAGAGCATAGACCAGATCGAGGCTAAACCAGACCAGGCGTTTCCGCCCAAACGGGTGGTAAAGATACTCCGTATATGGTCCTATAAATAGACTTAACACATGTCAACTATAAGACATTGCCTGAGACAGGACAACATAAGACAGGGGAAGATAATCACCAGTCAAACCTGTCACAGAAAGATAATAAAACTGTATCTCTCTTTGATCACATTAAACCAAACATAAATTAGGTTGGTGTCTTTCACACCGTCAAAAATGACAGCAACATATTACCACACCTCCCGGGAAAAAAAATGGCACTTTTTTTTTTTAAAAATACATCTATGAGCCAGGTGCATTAAGCTCATAACGCATGAGTTATGCGCCGATGAAAGGATCACCATAAATGTAACATCATAATGTCAGATCCAATCGACGCACAGTAGAGCATCTGGTGAGAACCAAAAAAAATCTCACTAGATAAGAGAAACTATATTCTCAAAGTAAATATATCAGGGGAGGTGTTACCAACCAACTCAAAGGTGCATGTAATGTTACAACAATTATATAAAGAAAAAATTCATATCAATATGTGAATAAATGGTGAATGACAATTTCTATTAAGAAATTACACCAACATCGAAATCTCACGACGTATAATGCCTATATAACCATAAATTCAAATGGTCAATCATTACTAACATTTCTAAAGCCTCTTTACAAACACATGATTATACATGTGTATAGTATAACTAATAGGTGATGACGTCAGAAGAACAAGACGATGCTCTATTCCGGAGATGTCTTGTAAGCAAGATCCTCAAGGACCATCAGGACGTCGATAGTAGTCATCGTAGTTCTACAGCGTTCCAAGATATCACACCGGTTTGCTGAGAACAATACAAATAGCACAATTCATAGAATGTTATAATGTACCATAGTCACTTAATATATATCTAAACTATAAATGTAGCCGAATTAATTTTTTTGACCTTTATTTCATGTTAAACAAAACCTTCCTCTGTTTTACCAAAGATGGTAACAGAGAAAGCAAGTAATCAATACATAACCATGAGTTTAAACAAAGTGACAACAAGTGTTATAGAAGCATGATATTGTAAGAATAGATCATAACTTTAGATATTTAACAGCAGATCTAGACAAAAGAGCTAAGTAGCTTCATGTGGGCATCGCGACAATATGTCTGCCATCACATTATCCGAACCACGGATAGCTCGTACCGTGAAATGACAAGGTTGAAGAGCAATAGAATATCGAGTGGATCTCGAACTCTTCAAATCCTTACTCTGCATAGCTGTGAGAGCTTTTTGGTCGGTTTCTACTATAAAATGCGCCCCTGAAGGAATCTTTGGAGTTTAAGAATTGCCCAGACCATAGCTAGCAATTCTCGGTCTAGAACAGAATATTTCCTTTCTGCCGCATTCAGTTTTCTCGAGACATACATTACAGGATGCAGAGTCTCAGAATACTCTTGCATCAGTGCCGCCCCGATCCCTATTGATGAGGCGTCACTACGAAGCACAAAAGTCTTATCGGCTATAGGTAGTCTTAAAATAGGAGGAGACGAAAATAATGATTTAATCTGATCCAATGAAGATTGGTATTCCTGGGACCAACGCACCATATAAGGAGACCCTTTCTTCAATAGGGTTGAGAGAGGTGCCGTAATAGAGGAAAGATTCGGAATGAATCTTCCGTAGAACTGTATTAGGCCCAAGAGACTACGGATCTGTTTCTTAGTCTTAGGAATAGTGATGTTCAGTATCTTAGAAGTGTTGTGTTCTTCTGTCTTCAAGAGACCATGACCAACACGATGACCAAGAAAAGAAATCTCACTAAACCCAACATAGCCTTTAGAGGGTTTAGCTGTCAAATTATGCTCACGTAGAGTAGACAACAGTTCATTTAATCCCCAATAGTGATCTTCCCAAGAATCGCTGAAAAGACAGATATCGTCCGAGTATGCAATCACATCAGAAAGATATGACAAAATTCGACGCATCATGCGTATGAATGTAGCTGGGGCATTCATAAGGCCAAAAGGCATAAAGTTCCATTGGAACAAACCCCTAGGTGTGGAGAAGGCAGTGAAAGGTTTGGCTCGTTCGGTTAGAGGAACTTGCCAGTATCCTTTAGACAAGTACAGCTTTGTAAAGAAACGAGAGTTGGAAAGTCTAATAAGTAACTCATCCAACAGAGGCATAGGTTCAGCATCGAACTTCGTTACTTGATTTAGTTTACGGTAATCGACGCAAATGCGTATGTTATTGTCTTTCTTTCGGACAATAACCATAGACGACGAGTATGCCGAATTGGATGGTTCAATTATTCCTAACTTTATCATTTCATCCAACTCTTTCTCGACCTGAGTTTGGAAGTGGATAGGAATAGGATAAGGTCTGACCCTGATAGGAGTATGGTCAGTCAATACAATGTCATGTTCAATGAATGTAGTGTGTCCAGGAATGTCCGTGAGAACATCCTGAAACGTTTGTAACATGGAAGAATTGGTGACCGTTCCTCAGTTGACAATTTAGGTGAAATTGCAACATTTTTCCATGATTCCGTAGAATGAAGTGGAATCATTAAAAGAGGAAGATTAGCGTCAGAGAAAGTAGATTCCTCATCCTGTACGACCGACAGAGATGAGTAATGACCACGAGCGACTGTAGCGTCGTCCGTCGCTTGAAAGATATGTTGTAAGTACTCTGGACGTTCATAAAATTCCGTAAGCATATTTATGTGAAAAGTTTTATGCTTTCCGTCAATATCGACAACATAGTCGACATTAGAAATTTTAGATACAATCACAAAAGGACCTTTCCAACCAATAAGAAGTCTATTTTCCCTGGAAGTAATACGAATGCTTTGTCTCCAGGACAAAGTTGACGTAGGCATCTATTTTTATTTGCGAACTGCCTTGCCTTTTCTTTAGCAAATTCAGATGCGGAAGCTGCTAATTTGCAAGCTTCAATGATTTTCTGCCTTAAAGCACTGACATATTCATAAGAAGATTAAGTGTCATCACTGATATCATTGGCAGCTATTAAATCGTGAAGCAAGGAAATTGGGCCGCGCGGACGCGCGCCAAAGACGAGCTCGAAAGGAGAAAACCCGGTATGTTCATTAGGAACCTCTCTATAAGCAAAGAGAGCAGCGGGTAAGACTCTGTCCCAATCCTGAGGATGATCCTCTGTTAGTTTCCCACGTAAATTTTTGTGAGTTCTATTGAGACGTTCGACTAGTCCATTAGACATCGGATGATAAATACTACTCAGTGACCTCTTAATATTAAGAGTAGACATCACTTGCGACATTGTCTCAGATATCAGTTGGGTGCCATGGTCTGACAAGATTTCCCTAGGGAATCCCAACCGCGAAAATATCAGCCAAAGAGCGTCTGCAATATCGGCAGTCGAAATGCTCTTCAGAGGTATGGCCTCTGGCCATCGAGTACACATGTCAACACATGTAAGAATAAATTGATGTCCTCTGGCTGATTTTATTTTGAAAGGACCAATGAAATCTATCGCCATTTTCTGAAATGGACGGATAGGAATGTCCGCAGCCTGGATAGGTGCTGCATGGCGAGGACCTTTCGATTTTACTTCTTGACATACTTTACACGAGCGACAATAAAGACGTATGTCTCTGTTTACGAATGGCCAAAAGAAAGCCGCAAGAACTCTCGACTTCGTACGTGAAAATCCCATATGACCAGCGCACTGGGAGTCGTGAGATGTTGCAGTATTCTAACTCTCATGTCTTTCGGAACAAGAATTTGTGAATGCATAGACATGTCTGAGTGTTGTACCATACGCACTAGTACGCCATTCCTCATAGTGATCCAAGATTTGTGATCTGTGTTCTGATTTCGGTCACCATTTTTAACCAGAACGAAGAATTTTTTTAACGAAGTGTCTTCTTGTTGACTTTTGATAAACGACTCACGTGACATCACATCATGATCATCTTGATCATGTACCTCATCACCTTCGGTTGATGAAGTCTGAGGCATATTCTGAGCCTGTGCTCTCGTGATAACTGCATTAGCAGCTTCCAAGTTATGTTCTTCCCAAGCAATAATCTGCTGCAGGGTACACTCTTTAACCCCGTGTATACGTCCGACGATAAGATCCGCAATAGGATTCGGAAGCAGACACGCTTGGACCTCTCCCGTAAAGAAGGGAGTAGCTAAACGGATGATAGCAGTAGAATATTTTTCCATTGTGCCATGAAATGTTACACATTTGATCACTTTTCCAGTGACACAGGAAGGATCTACAAGAGATTGTCTAACCCCAATAGTGGTACCTCCAGAATCAAAGAGGACTGAGACTGGATCATTATTCACTAGACCCCTATGTAGAATAAGAGATCCTCTCCCGTCATGCGCCGCTGCGGCAGGAAGAGCGTTCAGAGGATGACCGCAACTCAAGGTGGATATAGTAGTAGGTTCAAATAAAGTGGTGCACTGTGGGCATTGAGATGCTCTCCCAAAATCAAAGGCAGAACAAGTAATAGCACTAGCGTTAGGTTTACTATTGTTTTTTTCATTACTAACTCCGTGTGACTCTTGTTCAGCACAGTTAGCATGATGACATGATCTATTATTATTTTGCTGCCATCTACCTCGATTATTATTTCCTTTTGAATTATGGCAATTACCCCTATTGCTATTATTATATTGATTTGAGCCGCAGTTTTCACTATTGTGATTGTGATTTACACCTTGATGAGAATATCTATCAGACTGATATTGCTGTCTTCCTGAAGAATTATGGCGAGGATAGTTTTTATTGTGGCTACCCCTTCGAAAGTTCCCAAATTTGTTGGAACCATATTTATGAGGGCTATTAGATCGCCTCCAATTCCTAGAAGACGAGCCTCTATGGGATGAATCACCTTGATCCTGTCCGAAGTTACGCTTACTTTTCTTATCAAAGTTGCGCTGAGTACCTTTACCTTTACCTCCGAAATTATAATTGCATGGAGTCGCAGAAGCCACGGGTAAACCTTCTTTAATCTTAATATTGCTAATCGTTTGTTGTGGATGAGCAGTGACATATTAGCAACAATATTGTTCCATTTCTTGTATGTCCTTAGGTTTACGTTCGTGTATAAACGCAAGAAAGGAATCATTAACAGATGACATTACTTTGTCTCTAAGTAACAAGTCCGTAAGTGCTTCATAAGTATGTTCAATCTTAGACAACTCTATCCATCTAGTGAAAGTAAGACGTATCTTTGTAATAAAGTCTGAAAACTCTACACCAGCTTCTGGTAACATAGTCTTAAAACGAAGACGGTAATCATCTTCTTTAAGCTGATATCTTTTCAATAAGGCTGCTCTGACAACTTCATAGTTAGTCCTATCATGTTCTTCTATTGCCATTATAATATTTAATGGTTCACATGTAAGTAAATTCAACAAGTTGTCCAACATATTGTGCCTTATCTACTTTATGTATTACGCAATTAAGTTCTAGTCTATCCAGATAGAAAGTTATGTCATCTTTTGTAGGATTAAAAGGAGGAAGTTTGACCTTATAGTCATGACCTTTATCGTTCGAAGAAGTTGCTTGAGAACTACCCATATTCATCACTTTTAATTTCTCTATCTCCAAAGCCATGAGTCTTTCTTCATGTTCCATTTTCTGTTTTCTCTCTTCAGCTTCTGTAATTAACTTCTTCTCCTCAAATTCTCTCTCTTGCTGAATCTTTCTCTCTTCAGCTTCTCTCTCTAGTTGGTTCTGAATTCTTTTATCCTCAGCTTCTCTTTGTGACTTTTCTCCTCAAATTCTCTCTCTTGCTGAATCTTTCTCTCTTCAGCTTCTCTGTCTAGCTGCGCTTGAATCTTTTCAGCCTTTTGTGCTTTGGCATATTGAGCAAGCGCAAACTCCTCCAATTTCTCATCAGTTTTGCCAAGGGCTATCGCTTGCGCGATAAAGTAATCTAATGTAGACATCCTGTCCACAAATGTGTTGTCAATATCTCTGAAATAGCAACACAAGTTATCCCAACCTCATTGGGAGATAAGTCTTTTACAAAGACTAAGTACAATTACCTTGTTTATAAAGTCACCAGTAATCAGCTCAGTATATAATTTGCATCATATAAAAACAGTACATGATCAGGTATAAATGAAGACTGTATATATTAACAACATCACGATAACTAAACAAAGACAAGCATCTAAACAAACGAAAACTTTCACAGAGGCCAAAAGAAAATAAAGCTTAACTAAATCAAATGTTGCAAAAAATTACAATGATAACTGCGAAAAAATGACAATAATACAATGACAACACAGTGTATAAACAAAAGGGTGTATAGAAATTAACAATAGAAAAGAGAAGGCAGACAAATACAAACAAAACGAATCAAAAACTAAAGTACGGAGAAAAAATAACGAAAACAACACTAACACATCTAGTCACAGCTAAGAAAAAAAAAAATAAATAGCAACAAAAGTCGCTTGCAATTTCCACTGTGAGAAATATGCAAAATCCCTATAGAACGCTTACAGTAACCCTCGGTTGAGTGGGATATTTACTGTAAGACCCTCCAACCTTTGAACCAGTAGAAAAAAATACACGCTAACTAAACAAGTAAACAAAGAAGAAGTAAACAATAGAGTGCATATAATGAATGTGTATCGAGGAAGGCTCAGTTGCACACAAAATAAAGGCTCAGTTTAACACGTAAAACAGGCCACTTATCTTTAAGCGCAATCCTCTACAACCGCAAAGATGCAGTTCAATGCAGTACACTTGTAAACACACTAGTAGACGTTCCACCGTTGAAGGTCACCGTAACTTGACAACAGATGTAGTAGTCTCCAAAGTGAAGCTATCAAACCATACTCGACTTCAGTTGAGAATGTTTGAAGAATGTCTTAAGTAAACAACAGGTTGAACTGTTCTATGTTTACAATCCGAGCTTGCACGTAACATTGTGACTTGAACTTTGACACATATGTCCTTCGACGACTGTCACAGTGTTAAACAACTTCGTCAGCAACTGTGGTCTAAGTAGCACTCCTGTAGCAGCTGTGGTCCATGTAGCAATTCTGCAGCAGCTGTGGTCCATGTAGCGATTCTGTATCATACATAAATGTTTACGTCGGTCAGCAGACGTTGACCTATTTCCTACTGTCCTGTGTAGCTGACAACTAACTGTCAATCTTGTCTTCCGGATGTATAAATCCAGATGTGGGCAGGAAAATACGTGTCGTTGACAAAAAACCCCACGAATCTTGTCCTCCAGATGTACGAAAAGTCTGTTTACTGTCTGTTTGAGGCTGGAGATGTAGAGATGTAACGTTCTATTCGCTCCAGATGTATAACTGCCCGCTTATGTTCGTGTGTTGTAAAGATGACAGAGTGGGCGTGTCACAATGATGCGGTGTATCTAGGTCACCGGCATGAGGTGCCGCCAGGGTATAGTAGAGACACACATAGTATCAGCATACATGTAAATACAGACGTGTAGTGCTTGTATAAGACTGTGGTTGATCGTGTAGGTGAGTGAATAGTAGTGCTGACAACATGAAGGCCGTATAGGCTCTTGGACGACTTCACATAGACTCACACAACCACAAGTAGAAGTCAGTGAAGTAGGGAATGCTGCTGACGTTTACAATATTTATTCGTGACGTACGATAATATGATGATGGACGAAACAGTCAATAGTACAAGATCATGGACATTATATGTGTAGTTATGAAGGTTAACATCAGGCATCACAGATCCCGAACAGCTTAGACAAGTAACAATGTCTTGACCAATAATTACTGTTCATGCAATAGCTCTAATCCCTGACTGAGCTCCGTCAGGTAAGCCCCAGCAAATATATTGCCTAGTACGGGCGATATCAGTTTTTTAACAAAGTCAATGCTATTGTCCTACAACTAGCCAAAGACTTCATTCTGGCCTCACATGCCAGGTACTTTATTCTGGTGAAGAAGATTGGCCGTAAACACGGACCAATTTAATGACGACGAAATCAGGCCGCAGGTCGCGGGCCTCGATAATCAGGTGACTCTCAGTTTACATAAACTTCTGAGAATAAATATATTTCTGCCAAACAATATTCCGCCTGCATTGCGGATCCATAAAGTTCATTCTTAGGCTTATATGTATAACAGGTCAACTTAGACCTAGTCTTTCAAATATGTAGCCATACTGGGGTACAGTATATTAACTCCTCGTGAGCTTCGCTCACTATGTCGCCATCATCATTAAATGTACCTCTAAGATCTAATCGAGACGAAAAAGATCGAATAATGTTTCAGTTACCTTCTCAAAGAATCCTTACACTCTAAGGTAACACAACACAGCCAATACTGGCATAAAGAATCACTCAGGGAAGGAAGAATGACAAATCAGTCATTCCCAGAATTTCCAAATCCCTATCGAAACTTGGCAGAGAGAAATCTACGGATCGGTACATCCGTTCTAAGCCTCAGGTACACTCTGCTTGAAACCAAGTCTCTCGGTCTTTGCGCCAAGACCTGCGCATTGCCCAAAGAGCATAGACCAGATCGAGGCTAAACCAGACCAGGCGTTTCCGCCCAAACGGGTGGTAAAGATACTCCGTATATGGTCCTATAAATAGACTTAACACATGTCAACTATAAGACATTGCCTGAGACAGGACAACATAAGACAGGGGAAGATAATCACCAGTCAAACCTGTCACAGAAAGATAATAAAACTGTATCTCTCTTTGATCACATTAAACCAAACATAAATTAGGTTGGTGTCTTTCACACCGTCAAAAATGACAGCAACATATTACCACACCTCCCGGGAAAAAAAATGGCACTTTTTTTTTTTTAAAAATACATCTATGAGCCAGGTGCATTAAGCTCATAACGCATGAGTTATGCGCCGATGAAAGGATCACCATAAATGTAACATCATAATGGCAGATCCAATCGACGCACAGTAGAGCATCTGGTGAGAACCAAAAAAAAATCTCACTAGATAAGAGAAACTATATTCTCAAAGTAAATATATCAGGGGAGGTGTTACCAACCAACTCAAAGGTGCATGTAATGTTACAACAATTATATAAAGAAAAAATTCATATCAATATGTGAATAAATGGTGAATGACAATTTCTATTAAGAAATTACACCAACATCGAAATCTCACGACGTATAATGCCTATATAACCATAAATTCAAATGGTCAATCATTACTAACATTTCTAAAGCCTCTTTACAAACACATGATTATACATGTGTATAGTATAACTAATAGGTGATGACGTCAGAAGAACAAGACGATGCTCTATTCCGGAGATGTCTTGTAAGCAAGATCCTCAAGGACCATCAGGACGTCGATAGTAGTCATCGTAGTTCTACAGCGTTCCAAGATATCACACCGGTTTGCTGAGAACAATACAAATAGCACAATTCATAGAATGTTATAATGTACCATAGTCACTTAATATATATCTAAACTATAAATGTAGCCGAATTAATTTTTTTGACCTTTATTTCATGTTAAACAAAACCTTCCTCTGTTTTACCAAAGATGGTAACAGAGAAAGCAAGTAATCAATACATAACCATGAGTTTAAACAAAGTGACAACAAGTGTTATAGAAGCATGATATTGTAAGAATAGATCATAACTTTAGATATTTAACAGCAGATCTAGACAAAAGAGCTAAGTAGCTTCATGTGGGCATCGCGACAATATGTCTGCCATCACATTATCCGAACCACGGATAGCTCGTACCGTGAAATGACAAGGTTGAAGAGCAATAGAATATCGAGTGGATCTCGAACTCTTCAAATCCTTACTCTGCATAGCTGTGAGAGCTTTTTGGTCGGTTTCTACTATAAAATGCGCCCCCTGAAGGAATCTTTGGAGTTTAAGAATTGCCCAGACCATAGCTAGCAATTCTCGGTCTAGAACAGAATATTTCCTTTCTGCCGCATTCAGTTTTCTCGAGACATACATTACAGGATGCAGAGTCTCAGAATACTCTTGCATCAGTGCCGCCCCGATCCCTATTGATGAGGCGTCACTACGAAGCACAAAAGTCTTATCGGCTATAGGTAGTCTTAAAATAGGAGGAGACGAAAATAATGATTTAATCTGATCCAATGAAGATTGGTATTCCTGGGACCAACGCACCATATAAGGAGACCCTTTCTTCAATAGGGTTGAGAGAGGTGCCGTAATAGAGGAAAGATTCGGAATGAATCTTCCGTAGAACTGTATTAGGCCCAAGAGACTACGGATCTGTTTCTTAGTCTTAGGAATAGTGATGTTCAGTATCTTAGAAGTGTTGTGTTCTTCTGTCTTCAAGAGACCATGACCAACACGATGACCAAGAAAAGAAATCTCACTAAACCCAACATAGCCTTTAGAGGGTTTAGCTGTCAAATTATGCTCACGTAGAGTAGACAACAGTTCATTTAATCCCCAATAGTGATCTTCCCAAGAATCGCTGAAAAGACAGATATCGTCCGAGTATGCAATCACATCAGAAAGTTATGACAAAATTCGACGCATCATGCGTATGAATGTAGCTGGGGCATTCATAAGGCCAAAAGGCATAAAGTTCCATTGGAACAAACCCCTAGGTGTGGAGAAGGCAGTGAAAGGTTTGGCTCGTTCGGTTAGAGGAACTTGCCAGTATCCTTTAGACAAGTACAGCTTTGTAAAGAAACGAGAGTTGGAAAGTCTAATAAGTAACTCATCCAACAGAGGCATAGGTTCAGCATCGAACTTCGTTACTTGATTTAGTTTACGGTAATCGACGCAAATGCGTATGTTATTGTCTTTCTTTCGGACAATAACCATAGACGACGAGTATGCCGAATTGGATGGTTCAATTATTCCTAACTTTATCATTTCATCCAACTCTTTCTCGACCTGAGTTTGGAAGTGGATAGGAATAGGATAAGGTCTGACCCTGATAGGAGTATGGTCAGTCAATACAATGTCATGTTCAATGAATGTAGTGTGTCCAGGAATGTCCGTGAGAACATCCTGAAACGTTTGTAACATGGAAGAATTGGTGACCGTTCCTCAGTTGACAATTTAGGTGAAATTGCAACATTTTTCCATGAATCCGTAGAATGAAGTGGAATCATTAAAAGAGGAAGATTAGCGTCAGAGAAAGTAGATTCCTCATCCTGTACGACCGACAGAGATGAGTAATGACCACGAGCGACTGTAGCGTCGTCCGTCGCTTGAAAGATATGTTGTAAGTACTCTGGACGTTCATAAAAATTCCGTAAGCATATTTATGTGAAAAGTTTTATGCTTTCCGTCAATATCGACAACATAGTCGACATTAGAAATTTTAGATACAATCACAAAAGGACCTTTCCAACCAATAAGAAGTCTATTTTCCCTGGAAGTAATACGAATGCTTTGTCTCCAGGACAAAGTTGACGTAGGCATCTATTTTTATTTGCGAACTGCCTTGCCTTTTCTTTAGCAAATTCAGATGCGGAAGCTGCTAATTTGCAAGCTTCAATGATTTTCTGCCTTAAAGCACTGACATATTCATAAGAAGATTAAGTGTCATCACTGATATCATTGGCAGCTATTAAATCGTGAAGCAAGGAAATTGGGCCGCGCGGACGCGCGCCAAAGACGAGCTCGAAAGGAGAAAACCCGGTATGTTCATTAGGAACCTCTCTATAAGCAAAGAGAGCAGCGGGTAAGACTCTGTCCCAATCCTGAGGATGATCCTCTGTTAGTTTCCCACGTAAATTTTTGTGAGTTCTATTGAGACGTTCGACTAGTCCATTAGACATCGGATGATAAATACTACTCAGTGACCTCTTAATATTAAGAGTAGACATCACTTGCGACATTGTCTCAGATATCAGTTGGGTGCCATGGTCTGACAAGATTTCCCTAGGGAATCCCAACCGCGAAAATATCAGCCAAAGAGCGTCTGCAATATCGGCAGTCGAAATGCTCTTCAGAGGTATGGCCTCTGGCCATCGAGTACACATGTCAACACATGTAAGAATAAATTGATGTCCTCTGGCTGATTTTATTTTGAAAGGACCAATGAAATCTATCGCCATTTTCTGAAATGGACGGATAGGAATGTCCGCAGCCTGGATAGGTGCTGCATGGCGAGGACCTTTCGATTTTACTTCTTGACATACTTTACACGAGCGACAATAAAGACGTATGTCTCTGTTTACGAATGGCCAAAAGAAAGCCGCAAGAACTCTCGACTTCGTACGTGAAAATCCCATATGACCAGCGCACTGGGAGTCGTGAGATGTTGCAGTATTCTAACTGTCATGTCTTTCGGAACAAGAATTTGTGAATGCATAGACATGTCTGAGTGTTGTACCATACGCACTAGTACGCCATTCCTCATAGTGATCCAAGATTTGTGATCTGTGTTCTGATTTCGGTCACCATTTTTAACCAGAACGAAGAATTTTTTTAACGAAGTGTCTTCTTGTTGACTTTTGATAAACGACTCACGTGACATCACATCATGATCATCTTGATCATGTACCTCATCACCTTCGGTTGATGAAGTCTGAGGCATATTCTGAGCCTGTGCTCTCGTGATAACTGCATTAGCAGCTTCCAAGTTATGTTCTTCCCAAGCAATAATCTGCTGCAGGGTACACTCTTTAACCCCGTGTATACGTCCGATGATAAGATCCGCAATAGGATTCGGAAGCAGACAAGCTTGGACCTCTCCCGTAAAGAAGGGAGTAGCTAAACGGATGATAGCAGTAGAATATTTTTCCATTGTGCCATGAAATGTTACACATTTGATCACTTTTCCAGTGACACAGGAAGGATCTACAAGAGATTGTCTAACCCCAATAGTGGTACCTCCAGAATCAAAGAGGACTGAGACTGGATCATTATTCACTAGACCCCTATGTAGAATAAGAGATCCTCTCCCGTCATGCGCCGCTGCGGCAGGAAGAGCGTTCAGAGGATGACCGCAACTCAAGGTGGATATAGTAGTAGGTTCAAATAAAGTGGTGCTTTGTGGGCATTGAGATGCTCTCCCAAAATCAAAGGCAGAACAAGTAATAGCACTAGCGTTAGGTTTACTATTGTTTTTTTCATTACTAACTCCGTGTGACTCTTGTTCAGCACAGTTAGCATGATGACATGATCTATTATTATTTTGCTGCCATCTACCTCGATTATTATTTCCTTTTGAATTATGGCAATTACCCCTATTGCTATTATTATATTGATTTGAGCCGCAGTTTTCACTATTGTGATTGTGATTTACACCTTGATGAGAATATCTATCAGACTGATATTGCTGTCTTCCTGAAGAATTATGGCGAGGATAGTTTTTATTGTGGCTACCCCTTCGAAAGTTCCCAAATTTGTTGGAACCATATTTATGAGGGCTATTAGATCGCCTCCAATTCCTAGAAGACGAGCCTCTATGGGATGAATCACCTTGATCCTGTCCGAAGTTACGCTTACTTTTCTTATCAAAGTTGCGCTGAGTACCTTTACCTTTACCTCCGAAATTATAATTGCATGGAGTCGCAGAAGCCACGGGTAAACCTTCTTTAATCTTAATATTGCTAATCGTTTGTTGTGGATGAGCAGTGACATATTAGCAACAATATTGTTCCATTTCTTGTATGTCCTTAGGTTTACGTTCGTGTATAAACGCAAGAAAGGAATCATTAACAGATGACATTACTTTGTCTCTAAGTAACAAGTCCGTAAGTGCTTCATAAGTATGTTCAATCTTAGACAACTCTATCCATCTAGTGAAAGTAAGACGTATCTTTGTAATAAAGTCTGAAAACTCTACACCAGCTTCTGGTAACATAGTCTTAAAACGAAGACGGTAATCATCTTCTTTAAGCTGATATCTTTTCAATAAGGCTGCTCTGACAACTTCATAGTTAGTCCTATCATGTTCTTCTATTGCCATTATAATATTTAATGGTTCACATGTAAGTAAATTCAACAGTTGTCCAACATATTGTGCCTTATCTACTTTATGTATTACGCAATTAAGTTCTAGTCTATCCAGATAGAAAGTTATGTCATCTTTTGTAGGATTAAAAGGAGGAAGTTTGACCTTATAGTCATGACCTTTATCGTTCGAAGAAGTTGCTTGAGAACTACCCATATTCATCACTTTTAATTTCTCTATCTCCAAAGCCATGAGTCTTTCTTCATGTTCCATTTTCTGTTTTCTCTCTTCAGCTTCTGTAATTAACTTCTTCTCCTCAAATTCTCTCTCTTGCTGAATCTTTCTCTCTTCAGCTTCTCTCTCTAGTTGGTTCTGAATTCTTTTATCCTCAGCTTCTTTTTGTGACTTTTCTCCTCAAATTCTCTCTCTTGCTGAATCTTTCTCTCTTCAGCTTCTCTGTCTAGCTGCGCTTGAATCTTTTCAGCCTTTTGTGCTTTGGCATATTGAGCAAGCGCAAACTCCTCCAATTTCTCATCAGTTTTGCCAAGGGCTATCGCTTGCGCGATAAAGTAATCTAATGTAGACATCCTGTCCACAAATGTGTTGTCAATATCTCTGAAATAGCAACACAAGTTATCCCAACCTCATTGGGAGATAAGTCTTTTACAAAGACTAAGTACAATTACCTTGTTTATAAAGTCACCAGTAATCAGCTCAGTATATAATTTGCATCATATAAAAACAGTACATGATCAGGTATAAATGAAGACTGTATATATCAACAACATCACGATAACTAAACAAAGACAAGCATCTAAACAAACGAAAACTTTCACAGAGGCCAAAAGAAAATAAAGCTTAACTAAATCAAATGTTGCAAAAAATTACAATGATAACTGCGAAAAAATGACAATAATACAATGACAACACAGTGTATAAACAAAAGGGTGTATAGAAATTAACAATAGAAAAGAGAAGGCAGACAAATACAAACAAAACGAATCAAAAACTAAAGTACGGAGAAAAAATAACGAAAACAACACTAACACATCTAGTCACAGCTAAGAAAAAAAAAATAAATAGCAACAAAAGTCGCTTGCAATTTCCACTGTGAGAAATATGCAAAATCCCTATAGAACGCTTACACTAACCCTCTGTTGAGTGGGATATTTACTGTAAGACCCTCCAACCTTTGAACCAGTAGAAAAAAATACACGCTAACTAAACAAGTAAACAAAGAAGAAGTAAACAATAGAGTGCATATAATGAATGTGTATCGAGGAAGGCTCAGTTGCACACAAAATAAAGGCTCAGTTTAACACGTAAAACAGGCCACTTATCTTTAAGCGCAATCCTCTACAACCGCAAAGATGCAGTTCAATGCAGTACACTTGTAAACACACTGGTAGACGTTCCACCGTTGAAGGTCACCGTAACTTGACAACAGATGTAGTAGTCTCCAAAGTGAAGCTATCAAACCATACTCGACTTCAGTTGAGAATGTTTGAAGAATGTCTTAAGTAAACAACAGGTTGAACTGTTCTATGTTTACAATCCGAGCTTGCACGTAACATTGTGACTTGAACTTTGACACATATGTCCTTCGACGACTGTCACAGTGTTAAACAACTTCGTCAGCAACTGTGGTCTAAGTAGCACTCCTGTAGCAGCTGTGGTCCATGTAGCAATTCTGCAGCAGCTGTGGTCCATGTAGCGATTCTGTATCATACATAAATGTTTACGTCGGTCAGCAGACGTTGACCTATTTCCTACTGTCCTGTGTAGCTGACAACTAACTGTCAATCTTGTCTTCCGGATGTATAAATCCAGATGTGGGCAGGAAAATACGTGTCGTTGACAAAAAACCCACGAATCTGGTCCTCCAGATGTACGAAAAGTCTGTTTACTGTCTGTTTGAGGCTGGAGATGTAGAGATGTAACGTTCTATTCGCTCCAGATGTATAACTGCCCGCTTATGTTCGTGTGTTCTAAAGATGACAGAGTGGGCGTGTCACAATGATGCGGTGTATCTAGGTCACCGGCATGAGGTGCCGCCAGGGTATAGTAGAGACACACATAGTATCAGCATACATGTAAATACAGACGTGTAGTGCTTGTATAAGACTGTGGTTGATCGTGTAGGTGAGTGAATAGTAGTGCTGACAACATGAAGGCCGTATAGGCTCTTGGACGACTTCACATAGACTCACACAACCACAAGTAGAAGTCAGTGAAGTAGGGAATGCTGCTGACGTTTACAATATTTATTCGTGACGTACGATAATATGATGATGGACGAAACAGTCAATAGTACAAGATCATGGACATTATATGTGTAGTTATGAAGGTTAACATCAGGCATCACAGATCCCGAACAGCTTAGACAAGTAACAATGTCTTGACCAATAATTACTGTTCATGCAATAGCTCTAATCCCTGACTGAGCCCTGTCAGGTAAGCCCCAGCAAATATATTGCCTAGTACGGGCGATATCAGTTTTTTAACAAAGTCAATGCTATTGTCCTACAACTAGCCAAAGACTTCATTCTGGCCTCACATGCCAGGTACTTTATTCTGGTGAAGAAGATTGGCCGTAAACACGGACCAATTTAATGACGACGAAATCAGGCCGCAGGTCGCGGGCCTCGATAATCAGGTGACTCTCAGTTTACATAAACTTCTGAGAATAAATATATTTCTGCCAAACAATATTCCGCCTGCATTGCGGATCCATAAAGTTCATTCTTAGGCTTATATGTATAACAGGTCAACTTAGACCTAGTCTTTCAAATATGTAGCCATACTGGGGTACAGTATATTAACTCCTCGTGAGCTTCGCTCACTATGTCGCCATCATCATTAAATGTACCTTTAAGATCTAATCGAGACGAAAAAGATCGAATAATGTTTCAGTTACCTTCTCAAAGAATCCTTACACTCTAAGGTAACACAACACAGCCAATACTGGCATAAAGAATCACTCAGGGAAGGAAGAATGACAAATCAGTCATTCCCAAAATTTCCAAATCCCTATCGAAACTTGGCAGAGAGAAATCTACGGATCGGTACATCCGTTCTAAGCCTCAGGTACACTCTGCTGTAAACCAAGTCTCTCGGTCTTTGCGCCAAGACCTGCGCATGCCCAAAGAGCATAGACCAGATCGAGGCTAAACCAGACCAGGAGTTTCCGCCCAAACGGGTGTAAAGATACTCCGTATATGGTCCTATAAATAGACTTAACACATGTCAACTATAAGACATTGCCTGGGACAGGACAACATAAGACAGGGGAAGATAATCACCAGTCAAACCTGTCACAGAAAGATAATAAACATTTATCTCTCTTTGATCACATTAAACCAAACATAAATTAGGTTGGTGTCTTTCACACCGTCAAAAATGACAGAAACAATAATGCTCAGTGCACAGAAGATACATACATTGTAAATGCCAATTGTCAAATATACCCAGAATAATGCAGATTTGGAAAAAAAAAACACCCAGTATACCCAGACGGAAGCCAAATAACCAAGATCTAGTAAAAAATACCCAGCTGTGGCAACACTGACTACAGACAACAGTTTAATTGTTTTGAGATCTACAACAACACTTAGCTAAAGACAACAGATCAATTTATTTAAGATATGCAAAAACACTTAGCTACAGACAAGATATTAATTTTTTTAAATGTACAACATTTATCTGCAGACAACAGGTCAATGTATTTAAGAAATACTACAACACTTAGTTTCAGACAACAGATCAATTTATTTACGATATACAACAACACGTAGCTACAGACAACATATCAATTTATTTAAAATATACAACAACATCTAGCTACAGGCAACAATATATTTAAGAAATACTTACTTATTTAGTCGTTCCCCGTCTACTGCGAGGTGTAGAGATTTGGAAGAGAGAGCGCCAGACTATCCTATCGGCTGTTTTCCTCCTGGCCTTGTTCCATTCTAGTCCTCGGTCCTTCAAAGATTGTCTAATGTTGTCCTCCCAGAGGACTCTGGGTCGTCCTGGGGGTCTGGATCCATGGCTCTTTGTTTCCCACGCTTGTCGTGATAGCCGATCTTCTCCCATTCTGCAGACATTTAGGATATACAACAACGATATTGCTGAGATTGTTTTATATGATAATATTGTCAGCCCCATACACAACCTCATGTTAGTAGCTTCTAACGATATTCCTGAGATTGTGTTAATCATATTATTTCTCTGTCTCCTCACTACCGAAAATTTTCAAAATACATTAACAGACATTTGTGTAACAGCTATACTTGTATCAAACATACGTGTTACAGAAATACGTGTAATAGACATACATGTAACAGACACAAATGTAACAGACATACATGTAATACAAACATGTAACAGGCACGCATACTGTACCTTTATAGTTAGAGACTCCAGGTTAGAAGAGGAAAGTAGGAAAAGGAGTTTAAATGATTGTAGAAGTGCGCTATTTGGCGCCAATGAAACATTATGGTGTGCACATCTGCGACTCAACTTTTGTTTACAGACTATCATTGACAGTGACAGAGCACATAAGTGTTCATTACTTTAACATGTGCATCAAACTCCGTATTATTGAAAGATTTTTTTTACTCTAGACATGAGACACACAATAACATTTTAACAGTTTAAAGTATGTACTAATAAAAATAAGTGAGTCTTCTATAATTTTGTAAATTGAATTGATATAGTTAAATAAGTAATGAAAATATGTTATTTATTTTGATTTTTGTTAATTGTTAAATTGTTCCCCTTTGGAGATAAATAGGATGCCTTCCCCTAACTTTATTATCTCTGATGCTTAAAGTATCACATGGTAATTTTATTTTTTGACTTATTTCCGAGATTCGACATACCGTCAAAAACCTGACAAGAGGTGTGATCTCTCGGTTATAAGTGGGGTAAATTGTGTACGTACATTTTAATAACATTTTGACAGATCAATTGTTATCTATGTCCTTTTTTTATTCATTTGTTGGAGAAAAAAAAAGGGGGGGGGGGGGGGGGAGAGGCACTTTTATATTAGCCAAGAAAAGGTATATTTATATGACCGCTTGTTGACTGTCTGGTCGTCATGTCGAAGTTTATTCGTGTGTTGCTGCTTATTCAAGCCACATATATATTTATTTATATTTCTCGTACTACTAGCTGAAATGAAGATCCGTGTGTGTTTTTCGTTTCCTCTTGTGTCTACCGTTAGTGTGGTCTCACTCCAGCTGAAGTATGACTTAATCAATGACGATTTGACGTAACAGTAGCAATAAGTAATTCTTCTGTTGGATTCTTTATTGTTTGACTGTGTTGTTTTGTTTGATATGTCAGTGATACACTGTCTCTCTTGTTCTACGCTTTTGTTTCTTTGTTGGTGGACTGTCTGCTTTATTTTTATTCCCGTAGTTATATAACTGTAATCTCTGTAGTCAGTTGTCAGAGTTGGTGTTTGATGTGTAGTTTCTGCTAACTTGACAGCGTATTTGTTGTTAATCTATTTATTGTATTATAAAATAGTTTCAACAATCATTCTCATACCACTATGACATTTATTAAAAATCTCAAAAAACCTGTGTGACAGCGTTATAATTCTTCAGCAAGGATCAACTTGAAATCTTCAGCTTTAGACAAAGTAAGTCTTCTGGTAAATACTTCGTCAATGAAAAAGTCAATTTCCTTTGCACAATTTTCTCCTAACTTAGCGTGCCTCTGGTAAGGAATATTTTGTGCATATTTTGGAAAGTGATACATTTCTCCTTGTAGTGGTGGTTCATGAATCCTAATGCTGAGGTTTTAGCCTCGGATAAACCTGTACACCCACAAGCAATGTACACGTGTTTAATGTAAAAATGCAAAATGATAAAATGTATACATTACAACTTACCCCGAATGTCGAGCTACGGGATTTAAGAGACCGTCTTCTAGGTGGTCGGGGTATTACTTTAATTATAATCCCATTGTTAGTGTGTATCTAGGTTCATAGTACTCGTGGTTTCTAGTACTATAGTCGAGTTTTCTTTCTGTCAAATATATAAAATTTCCAATCAGAAATAATTTATTTTAATACTTCCATCCCAACACAACCGCGAGTTAGTGTCTCATAGTGGTAACGATCTTTTTCCCCCACTATCCTCGTCTGTAGAACATTTTTGTGACGGTATTGCCTCCCCTGCTTTGCAGTAGTGGCCCAACAGTGGCCAAAACTCAGTAGTACCTAATATGGGCTTCAAAGGTGTCTACCTTCGCACAAGATTACTCTTGGCAGATAAAACTTTCTTTTACATTTAAATTGAATAGCTTAAGCTTCACACTACATTTAAATGAAAAGGTTTATAGTACAGATAGAATTTGTTTACATTTACATTTTCACTGATTTAAAAGTGTTCACAATATACATTTAATATGTTTTCATTTATGTTTACACTGATGTGAACAGTTTGAAACTTCCTTACATTTTAATGTGCATATGTTTTCGTTTACATTAACACTGATTGGAAACTGTAAGTATTATACTTAGAATGTACATCATTTCTTTCATCTTTTCCTCCCTCTGGAACTCTGGACTACTTTATGCTTTTAGTTCTCTTTACGAGACTAGCAATAAAGCAATCACCATCCCATGCAGTGGTGGTTCTTGAATCATCATTCTAGATACTGAGGTTGCCAGCCTCAAATGACTGGGACATTCCTTGCACTTTTCACACATTAATATATATATATATATATATATATATATATATATATATATATATATATATATATATATATATATATATATATATATATATATATATATATATATATATATGTTAGTTCACATGTTAGAAATACAAAATGTAAAATCACAACTTATGCCAATATTGGCTCACAGACGTTTTGCTCAGATGAATAAAAGAGACTTAAGTCGGCCTCTTACACGCGTCTGAGGTGTCGTTAATTAAAACGTTCCCTCTCTGACTTTTTGTGTTTCCTTCAGTTTCCTCAGACAGCGGCTTTCCTTTTTAAAATGACAGAGATTTCCTGGAATTTATTGTAAGTCCTGATAAATACTCTATTAAAAGGTGTCCAGTCTAATAAATGGAAATTCTGAATTCTAACTGGCACATCTGGTGTCTTTGGCAAGCGTAAATCTCACAAGCGAAAAAAACACTGAAATGTGTCAGGTTTTATTCACTGTCTTACCCCACTCTGTTTGTTATGAGGCTCAAATGATCAGCCAATCTGCTTTGAATATTTTGCATTACTCATCTAGTGCAACATTTCAAACATTACTTTTCTGACAATGAATTATAAACATCCGATTGCCCTATGTACCAACTCACAACATGGTCGGTAACCTCACACGACAATGTGTGTAAGATGTAACAAATTATTACTTTCGCTAAAGTAATGTCTTATATGTTGCTTGAGCACACACAAAATTCGTCTCTTTACAACCTTAGCGGAGACGCACCCGTGCCTTATCAGTGATTAAACAGATAGCGATGGGCGATGTACGTGTTAATCTTATACTGATTTCGGCCACGCCTGCCATTAACCAACTTGTTTGTCGATAATGTTCTACCAGTCGCTCCTGCAAATGTTTAGTATTATCATCCACCAGGAGTGCCAGATAAACAGACAAGACACAATATACTGAAAGTAGCGAAAGAATGAATGTACAAAATATCTTCTTCTTATCAGAGAAAGAAAGAACGTGCGACAATTGAAAGCACTCAATAAAATATGTACCACAAATGTACCGATTCCTGCTGTAGTGAAACAGAGATTAGGAAGGATAAGGTTTCGCCCCAATCCATTATGTGACAATTCTACATGGCACACAAGATGTTTTCTTTACGTGCCATTTACCAATTTCATCTGCCTGTCTTTCATGATTATATAAGGTCTTGCTTCTTCATTTTCGCGTGTACTGTTTAAAAACTTACGACTTCACAGATCTAACATTATAATCTCATCCAAGATGATAACATCTTCGTAACTGTTTATCACAGCAAAGTTCATCTGCCGGAAGTATTACATCACTGCATGTGTCTTAAAATTCAGCAAGATGATCATTTAGTACACCTTAGTGAGATCTGCCATGTATTTTAACATGTCATGTTTGCGAGCTCGGACCTTATCGTGCGTCAACCTTTTAACGTGTTTCCCAAACAAGTAGTCGGATGTAACAATAGGAATGTGGCTTAGCATAGACTCTTACTCCGTCTGGAGCTAGCGATAAGCGAAAAATCCATGTAGCAAGTTCGCTCCTTCACTTGAGCGTCTAAGATAATAAAGGAGAAAATAACCAGGATAGAGAAATGGGTGAGAGGTGTGGCAAGATGTGATAATAAAACATTGAACGATGAAAACGAAACAACGATAAGGAGCGGGTGAGAAAATAACAAAGTGAAGGGCATAGGATAAAGTTTTAGATTTCTAACACCGGATTTTGGCCGTGTGTTCTGGACGAGTGTATTGCCATCTGAACGCCAGCATGTATTGACTTTTAGAGACGAAAGCCAGCATTGGGAAATGTGTAGAATACACTGAATAACAAAAAAAAACTTTTTTTTTCTTTCTCTAACATTTCTATGTTTTTCTGGTCAATTTTAATGCGCTGTTTTTAAATCTGCAAACCGTTTTTCTCTATCAGGTCGGGATCTCTAGAAATACGCAATTGAAGTTTTTTAACAACGCATACAGTATTACAACATCATTCGTACAAGAAGTATAACAGTTATGTAGGCTTGAATTTCTTTGCAGTCGACTTTCGTCGGTGAATGGCATGTGGTACATCGCGATGAAGCATCTAACAATAATCGGCAAGCATGGTCACACTCCACCGTCCTTGATAACGTGACTCCATTACGGCGATATCTTGATGGAATCGTTCTCCATGTTCATCGCTGACTTCGCCAAGGTTGTCAGGGAAAAAGTCAAGATGCGAATCGAGCAAATGGATTTTGAGGGACATGATAAAGCCCATAATTCTGTATGCATCTATGCACTGCTTAACAATATGCAACATAGTCAACAGATTTGTGATTTCCCAGAAAGTTATCGACGATCGATTTGAATGCCATCCATGCGCGAAGTTCACTACCATGTAACAAGTTCTCGAATTGTTTGTCTGCAATAACTTTCCTAATCTGAGGTCCTACAAAGATACCTTCCTTTATCTTTGCATCGCTAACTTGCGGAAACTTTTCTCGAAGATAAGTGAAAGCTTTGCTCGTTTTATCTAACGCTTTTACAAAATTCTTCATGAGCCCCAACTTTATATGTAACAGTGGTAAAATGAAGCTGTCTTTGTTAACTAATGGCTCGTGTATTACATTTTTATGCCGGAGCTGCATACGATCCCGGATAGGCCACACCTTTCTTGCATAATGTTCCTGTCTGTTGCGGCTGTCCCATGCACATCGGAAGCAACAAAATTTAGTATACCCAGTCTGCATGCCCGTGAGAATTGCAATGACCTTAGGTCTCCACAAATCCGCCATTGGTAGTCATTGTACTTTATTTTTTCCAAACGTATAGCCATATTGTCATAAGTTTCTTTCATATGAACAGAGTAGGCGACTGGAATTGATGAAAATAAATTTCTGTTATGCAATAACACGGCTTTTAGACTAGTCTTGGAAGAATCGATGAAAAATCGCCATTCGTTGACTATGTGCTCATGACCGTTTACATCTTTGCAATAGCAAATGTCATCATCCATCTCAAAGTATTGAACAAGTTCTCTGTGTCTATGACGAAATTTAGATATCGGAGTATTGGGCGCTAAAAGATTCCATTCTTTGAGTCGCGAACCGAGTAATTCCGCATGTCCTTTGGTAAGAGCGAGATCACGTATTAGATCTGAAAGTCCTGAATGGTTAATTAAGTAAACACCATCATTCACCGGTATGTAATCTGAGTCAGAATTAGTTTCTAAAGCAGGTAAACTATCACTTTCTGATGGTTCATTCACGTCCAACGGATTATGTTCTGGTGGTACTTGGATCGGACACGTGATTGGATCATGAGGCACTGGTTTCGAAACCAATTCAATATTTGAATAAACCACAGACTTTCTAGTTTTAAAAGTGAAACCATGGATATTTGTTAAGCAGAAGTAACAATCAGTAGTGTGATTTGTATGTTCACGCCATATTACTGGCACTCCAAAAGGCATCGACTTATGCTTCCGCGATTTTCGTAACCAACCTGCCAATGTATCAAACAAACTGCATTTGGCTTCCAAGATTTATTTGCATCATCAACTTTCGAATCGAAATAAAGTTCATATGCTTTCTTTAGTAATGGTGTAAAGTTTTTCTGGTCAACACCATCGGTAAAATATCCGCACACGTAACAGAACAGATCAGCCGAATTTCTACAACTTCTAGAAGCCATATTTTGCTCAGAATTATTTCAAAACACAGTAACTATTTGAAAAATCGCGTAACATATGTCATGCATCTTTTAGCAGTATAAAAAGTAGAATTATGTTGCTTTTTATTAATTTTTAATAAGTTATATAGTAAAAATGAAACGGAGCAAATAACGGTTTCCCAAAAATATATTTATTCACAAATATCTTAAGAACCCGACGTGATAGAGATAAACGGATTTCAGATTTGAAATCAGCGCAAGAAACTGACCTAAGAACACTTATTCTTATATAAGAAAGAAAAATGTTGTTTGTCAGTGATATTTGAGAATTATGGCAAAAATACGACTGTAAGTTTAATAATGTATTTAAAGGAGTATTTCATAAAAGAACGACACACTGATCAGGAACATAAGAAATGATTATAGGATTTGTTAACATGTATTAATCAAGGTGTCACTTAATAGTTTGTACTAAACCAATTAAACCAAATCATTGTACGGAAGCTGATCATGGACAAATGGATCAAACTTAGGCTTTATAAGGAAAGTGTAATCACATTGAACTGGCTGTGAGTGGTACTGAGGTAAATTGTCCTGTGCAACTGTTAGCACCATGTCTGAAACTGTTTGTTACGTCCATTGTGTCTGTGGATAGAATAGTGCTGGACCATACAAGGGTTGGGATTATTTGTATTACATGTTTTATCTTGCAACTACTAAGATTGTACGAGACATTCACTTCTGACGGACTCTGTGGTGCAAACGTTCTCAAGATACATAGAACTAGACACCCTGTTTTCCCAGCTTGGAGATCCAGACATTGTGCGATCCTAGCTATAGTTGGATGCTTCTCATTTTACCAGATAAGTGGAAACGCAATTCCACTGGTCAGCATATCCAGCAAATTAGTAATAAGAAATAAAATACAAATTCCATAAACAGTTTGAGTGATGACTCATGAAGGGGGGTTCCAGAACAAGGACTGCCTTGTAATGCTATCAACAGGTTTCCTCAGTGTGTGTCCTATCCATCGCCATCGTCTTCTTCTCATCTCTTGTTCTACTGGCACTTGTCTAGTTCTTGTCATCAGTTCCACGTTGGTAACCTTGTCATACCATTTTAATCTTCTTATTCTACGCAAGCACATATTTGTGAAAGTCTGTAGTTTTTTTGTTGTCGTCTTTTCTATGATGTTGGTATCAAAATGTGTCTTACTTCACACAAGATTACTCTTGGCATAGTTGTAGATAGACGTATGATGATGCTTCTACCTCAAGGGAGATTTCAAATGGTATTTCAGAAGTCAAGATCAATGCTGCATGGGGCAGAACAATTGTTAACTTAGTATCTGATCTTTGTGAAGAAGGGTTATGGAATGATTTATTAGCTCGTTCAAGCCCTCACCATGAATTACTAAGAGGAATTCTTCTTATTACTTTATAGCTCAGTTTAAGTGTATTTAAGAAATGGTTTGAGACATACGGTTGTAGTGCATTTAAAATGAGTAAATCAACTTTAAATTTGTATATTTACAAGTAACAAATTTAATAATAGATTATAGTTAACAGTTTAAAAAATGAATTATTCGTTGACAAACAATAATCATCAAGTGATGTTATGGAGGATTGATTAAGAGTTCACTTGGCAGAGTTCTTGTTATTTAGCTGCCAATGAGGTTCTGCTCAAGCTGATGTTTGGTTCTTTGCAGATAGATGACTGAAACGCACTCGTCACTGGTCAATTTTGAAAGGCTTAGCACGTTCCCAGATGTGTCACGGAGTAACTACCAAGCTGTCTTGCGTCTCTAAGATCCGTCTGATGATGGTGTCTAGCGTCGACTTCAGGCCACATATCCCTCACGTGCTCCAGAGATAGTACGCTCAGCTGGTACCACCGACATAAATCTTTGGGATCAAAGACTGCTGGCTCAGAGAAAATAGTTAAGGCAACTTTTGAAGATGCCTCTTACACCATTTCTTAAGTATTGTCACTTTAGCAATAATTTTCCACTTTGACTTTGTGTTTCAGTTTCCTCAGATTCCGATTTTCCTTGTTAAAATGGTACAGTTTTCATGGGTTATAATTCATCAAGATGCTCAAACAAAGTCTGGTTTGAGTCTGATTCCATTCTTAACTCTGGCAGGTTTTGGTTGTTTTCTTCGCGAGGCGAATTTTCACAGTGCACTAAACTTGCAAAAGTGTCAGCTTATATTGCAAGTATTCGTCAACCCGCATTTGTTTGTTACTATTAGATTAGGAACCAGTCAGGAATGTTGTTATTCCTTCACTCCGAATTCATTCCAATCGTTTCAAACATGCGTGTTTAGAGTAGGGTTTTTCAAAAAATTTCCTCATAGGAATTCTGCGTGTTAATGAAAAAGTCACGTCTCCCAAATAAGGTAAATAAACCTCCGATTATTCTCTCGGAAATTTTTACAAATGCAACATCCTACTTTTATCTAAAGTATTGCTTCGTAATATCGCAGCCCGGATGCGATTACGACATTCGTGTCTTTCCAGGGCCTTCCTGAAATGTGTCGCCCAGACGAAAAAATTTATCGACTGGCTCTGCTTGTGTAAACACAAATTTCGGTCACTTTGCGGAAACTGACCGGGCCCATGTGGGTTTACCTGCATCTAATCTTAGCAAAGCCGTGAAGCGCAAAGCATAAATGACGACGTATCACAGAAAGGAATGTAAGGTGATTTGAAAATATCACATATCTGCTTGATAGCAGAGAAATAAGTGTGCTTCCCCAGAAATTGCACGTAATCAATACACACAACAAATGTAACTGAATCCTACCGGAGTGGAGAAGAGATCGATCAATTTCGTCACAGAATCACTTAACGATTGCCAATTTCCTGCGTATCTGTGCTTATCGTCATGGCTGCTACTCAGCTTCCAAAGCCATATTCTCTTCTTCGATAATTCAATTATCCATCATCTCCTGTAAATGCTTCTGGGTGAAAACATGTCGGATACTTCTTGATGAATAATATGGAGTCTATGGATGGAGAATTTGGATTCAAATCACAGAATCTATTTATTCTGATCGAATTTAGGTCTCAAGCGAAAACTGTAAATGTGTGTCAGGGAGTCCACGCTTTTGCCACTTCACTGTATCGAACTGTACTGAAAATGTCACCTTTCGTTGCCAGATTCAAAAGATTTTGTATTTTCAGGTGAACAATCTACTAATTATGTCGTATCTATCTTGTGGAATGGTATTTTCATAAAATACACTTAATATTTCGGGCTACTTGGAGATGCAAATAAATGTTATTAACAAATTCGGTCTACCAAAGCGTCTAACATATGTCATTGCGTCCTGCGTACGTTCGTGTAAATATATTGGACTTCCATTATAAGAGGACGGATGTATAATCAACTGTCCCATTTCTGACATGTTTTCAATGCCTCGAAAGGCATCCCGTAAGTTGATATAATTTTCAGATCTCAGTTGACGCTGGTTTGATCGTAAATGAGCTAAATGCTCAGTTTCACTTTTGGCGTATTAGTCAACTCAGACATGATTGAGAAGCGTCTGCAATCTGTGTAAAGTGTTATAATGACCCTCGCGAACCTTCATTAAACATGAAAAGACATTCATGCACGAGACTGCCTTATTAGGAAGTCTTTCTACAGTCTGAGGATTGGCTTGAGATATAGAAATGTAATACTTATCTTCACCACGGCACAACTTTAATGGGTATTGTAGAGCGTCATAAACTCCATGGGTTTCAGATACTCTTTGAATAGAGTTATCTCGTCTTTGCAAATCGATGTTCCTTAGTTCGAATTCTTGGTCTTCATTTAAAATAGCTATCCCATTAGTGGTTGGGCATTATACGTGTGTGTCTGCCGCACTCTCGACCTTCCCGTCCTGATTCGTCAAAATATCGATTATTTTATTTATGTTCACCTTGTGATTACTCGTGATCTATAAATCGTAGATATATAATGTAAAGGACATTTTTTCGTAAGTAAATGCTCTTGCTATAGATGTAATTGTTCGTACATTTTTATGGGTTACGACACAATCCAACAGCAAACACAGTTATAAATATTGCCGAAAATGAAAACAACAAAATGCTTATTGTGAGTTATGTATTGATCTGCGGTACATGCCCTCGCGGACTTTTTTGTAGAACTACGGCATTGAACTCTAAAAGGCTTTCATAAATTGTTTCGATATATTTCTTGTAGTTTAAAGCGTCCTATCGAATTTAATGTGCCGAACGAAAAAATTTTTTCCGAGTAGCGCAACATATTTCTTCACTGTTCAGCCTCATGATGTCGTTCCGTACTGATGTATAGCTGAAAATCCAATTTGCTAAAGAAAATAGCTTTAAAATCGATCCATCCGTTCTCAAGTTTTAAGGTAACAGACAGGCAGACAGACGTTGCCTTTTATATATGTAGCGGTTTCTATTACGTTTCACAGTTTAATTGTTAGGGGCAGGTAAATATTCTTAAAGGAAATAATAATAGAAATGAACAAGTTACAAACTAAATAACAGATTTTCATTTTTGCAACAATTATATCCAGTTACTTTACACAGTTATATAAAGCAAATCATGTGTGTAGTAATGTTAGAATAACTGGTAAACATTGAAGAGTTACAAATTTGTTTAAGAATGATTGTGAAAATACGTAAAATGTGTACTTTATCCACGTATTGAAGACCCTAATACTTGTTTGCTCTGTCATTCCGAATATTATTGGTGTTTTCTCCACATCCAAATGTGTCACTTTGCACACCAAAATGTTTCATCAGTGGTAAATAGCACTCTTCATCAATCCAATGAACATGCTGGACTAGAAAAAAACAACATTGGGTTTCTGACAGAGAATCGTCATGATTTAAATGTAAACATCCTTTCTGATAAAATTGTGTTCGTAGTGTTTATGCATAATAATGTAATAAACAATATATGATTTAATGTAAAAGGTCATGCGGCCTTGTCTTTGTTCTTTATATTTCCAAATTTTAATAGTGATTGAATTGTTCGCTAGATGGTCTGTAAAACATTAACTAAACATCACAGGAAGCTAAAACTTAAAAATAATATTCACATATGGATTCTTGTCACATTGAAAGACCCTGGAGCACTTGGGATAATATTTCAGTTTTTATGCGTAAGAAATGTTATTATCCTCACCATGATTCACCGAACTTTTCGATGTATTTCAAAATTATGTAAGCCTCCGTCACCACCCTGTAAGGGAACTGGTAACCTTGAACGGCACTTAATTCACGTGCTAATATGATACAGGTTTGGTTGTCGACTCAGTCGTGAGTTCAGCCTTAGTGCACCCTGATCAACCTACCACCGAAACTGTAGAAATACAAGGGGCAAATAAGGGGACAGCAACCATGACACTTTCTATAGCAAGGATCAGTGTGAAATCTTGCTACGTGGAAGGAGTGGTAAGAGTAGCAGTGATTTATGAACATGTATACCCGCTGATACTGGGATGTAGATATGTCTTTTTGGGTGATCCAATAAAACCTAGTGTTATGGTAACAGTCCAGAAGAGGTCGACCACCAAAAAGGAGGAGGAACATCATATTAATACTCATTTAGAGGAGATGAAAAAGGCTCAAACAGCAGAAAGCAAACGCCTTGTTTTGACAAATTACCAAAGGTCTATACCCCCCCCCCCCCCCCCCGCCACCCCCCGCCAGAGAAAGGAAACTGTTATATGAAAAAAGGACTGCTATATAGAAAAGCTGGAATAGGACCTCAAAGGCATGGACAGCAGGTAGTGCCAAAATCATACAGGAAGAAAGTTATGGAGCCGGGGCATACTATTCCATTTAGTGGACAATTTGGAATTGGTGCACAAGTCAGAGGATAGCTTGACAGTATTACTGGCCAGGGACGACTGAAGATATCAAAGGATATTGAAATGCTGTCCAGAATGTCAAAATGTAGATCCAAAGCATAGGACTGCAACTTCAACTCTAAGAGAGATGCCAATCAAGGGTACTCCATTTGAGAAAGTTATAGTGGATATTTTTGGACCTGTCATTAGGACAAAGAAAAAGAATAATTATATCCTAACTCTGGTTGATACTTGTTCTGTGTGGGGAGAGGCAGTAGCCATGTCATCTATAGATTCAAAACATGTGACAGAGAAGAGACCCCGATGTCATCACAAGAACAGCTATGCTTTGGACCCCTGAAGGAAAACGAAAGAGAGGCCGACCAAAAACAACCTGGCGGAGGACTGTGGAGGCTAAATTGCAAAGAATGAACCAGAGTTGGGGCACAGTACGAAAGATGGCCACCGACCGAGCAAAGTAGAATCAATTTATTGTTGCCCTACAAGACGCCATTAGGCGTTATGGCCACTGACTGCTTTGACGGTCGGCGGCTAAGGATCAAAGAAGAAGAGATGTGGCAGAGGCACTGTTGACAATATTCACCAGGTTAGGTTTCCACATCAGATATTGACTGACAATGGTTCTCAGTTCAATGGAACAGAAGACGTATTCAGGATATTTCAAGCCAGACATTATCATTGTTCAGCCTATCACCCATAGGGAAAGGCCAGGTAGAGCGGTTCAGTGGTACCCTTATTTCCTTTCTAAGAAAGCTGGCATGTGAGAAACCTGATACTTGGGATGTATACTTACCCGCTACATTATTTGCCTACCAGGAAGTCCCGCAAAATTTCACAGGAATGGCTCCGGCAACATTGTTGATTGACCGGACCATAAAACGTCCACTGGAAGCATTGCTGCGGACATGGACAGATGAGAAGGCAGAGAAAACTGAAACCTCATCAATTCAGTATGTTAATGAGTTAACATCTCGACTGAAAGCTGGCAGGAAATTGGCTAATTACAACCTACACGGAGCCTGAAGGAAACATGCTAAATACTATAACAAAAAAGCAAAGGATTAAGAGCTTGCTGTTGGAGAGAAGGTTTTTCTTCTTTTGCCCAGCAGTAACAACAAACTGCTAATTATTTGGCAGGGTCCATATAAAGTGCTGGAGAAAGTATCTAGGACTAATTACAAAATTGACAAGAAGGGAAAGAAAAGGTATACTATGTCAATCTGTTAAAGAAATATTATGACAGAACATCAATTGAGGTAGCCCATATGATGACTCTGGCCATAGCAACTGAGATAAAGCATCAACCTCTCACCTCAACAGAGTATCCATTGAGACAGTTTGCGACTTATGAACATGTCAAAATAAGTACTCAGTTAACTCAGGAACACAGTTATCAAGTTAAAAAGGTACTACAAACCTATGCAGATGTGTAAACAGAAAAACCAGGGTGTACACATTTATTGGAATATGAATTGAAAGTTATCGATCCAACACCTGTCTGTATGAAGACCTACCCTATACCTTTTACTAAGACACAGGCATTGAAAGAGGAGTTTGATTATTTATTGCAAAAAAGATGATCTCTAAGTCAGAATCGCCTTACAGCTCAAGTGTAGTACTTTTGAGAAAACAAGAGGGGAACATCGACTCTGTATCGATTACCGAAAATTTAATGCGATTACGGAATCATAAGCTGATCCATTACCGGACACAAACCATCTGTTCTCGACGCTGAGCAAAGTTAAATATTTCTCTAAAGTCGACTTAAGTAAGGGCTATTACCAGATTCAAGTAAAACCCGATGTCGTACACCTGCTGAATTTTAGCACTTCGGATTGTCAATACGAATTTAATGTGCTACCATTCGGGTTGAAAAACGCATCAATCGTATTTTCAAGTGTCGTAGATTTCAGATAGGAGAATTAAGACTAGGGGTTGGTCCCTTCTGAATAGGTTGGAATGAGTGAGAGTCCCAGTGTGAGTTAGTAAAGGAAATAGATTTCACGAGTGAGAATGATAGAATTTGATATAGAGGCTGTCTTTGAGAGTCGAGAAAATCTTCTCTCTCTCACCTATCTTCTACGACAGCTGATTCTAGGGACGTCAGACAGTCTAAGCACATATATATATTAACATATCTCTATCTACTCACGGGCACGCACCTACACGTGACGACAGTTAAACACACAGACGTGGGAATCTATAACAATGAATTTATATGTATTTGAACGAGCTGACCAACGCACTGATTTAGTTCAAGAGAGATTTTTATTATTATCATCAAAAAAAAAATCTTCTCACAACACCAAAAAATTACATCAAGGAAAAACATATACAAATAGTCATAGAATTCAAGAAAAATGCTACAAGGATGATAGCCCGTTAGAATCTTACTCTAGGTTTAGCCCACAGCCCCGTTAAGAGAACAGATGATGGCCCAAAGAGTTATAGATACATAGGGTTGAGTCTAAGAGGTTTCTTTTTTTCTCGTAAATGTATGAACAGAGTTGGATAATCTGATTTAGCCTAAGAAAAAAGAAACTCTAGCATTTGTAACAAATTCTGCAGATTAAAAAAACAGTTAAGACAGCAAATGGGTGACAATAATACACCGGTAAAATAACACTCAGACCTGTGTACTCTCATTCATTCAGCCATGGCCTTGCTCACACATATATACTCACAACTTTGCTCGCTGCCTCTGGGAACATAATAATTCTAGGACCTTCGCACAGACCCGAAAATGCAGTCATCGACCAAGAAACCCCCAGTTCCAAAAGACGTACTGAACTCTCTGTCTCAGGGAAACGATTCCTTGGGTGTTCTAATTTTTTCCGAATGTCTGATTAAGTCACATAAAATTTGTCCAGGCACGAAAGTTAGCAGAGCACAATGTCATTAGCTTTGGATTCTAGGATTTAAGGAATGTCAGATCGGTGTCTTCTTTCAGGCAGGTACTATATTTGGTCACCACAATACTAGTCACAATCTCTGTCGGAATGTTAATGTTATTCTTGTACTATTCTCGCCGCCAGGCAGCATGTACATTTAAATTTGTGGAGCAATATGAACTGGCTCAAAAGCCCAATATATATTTCTAGTCTTTAGAAACCGTTAGTGGGATTGCTATTACTGTCTCTCTCTGATGGCTTATGCACTGTCAGACCAGTGTTACTTGAAACAAAAAAAACCCCACGTGGTTAAAGATAGGAACTGTCTATGCTTCACACAAATATGTCTCTTTACTAAACGCTGGCAAGTTGGGTACCACCGTTTCACTATATAAAATGGAAAGAACACATATCAAATAATTTACATATATGTACTCATTATAACTTACATTTTAAATAGCAAGCCGACCGCTTGACTTATATTTAAAACTTCCCGTGAAATAAGTTATATAAAAAAAGAATCGATCATCATGAATTAGGAATATCATGCGTATTCCGTCAATATTCACTGATGTCGCATCTAGCATTTATAAGTTAGTTATTAAAACAGTTTCGACTGAGTATTTAACAGTTAAAGTAAACTCATTTCAGCTACTTGTTTAGTAAGCTAAAAATATAATTTATTTTGTATTTCCACTGCAACTCGTCGATTAAAGAAATAACAAACTATCAAAATATTCACTCTGCACACAGAACTAGTTTAAAATGAAATCGGCGATTTTAACACTAAATCACTTCACAAAATACTACAGACCTGTTATATATAATATTCACCTCAAACACAGAAGACTAAAAACTTAAACCATTTCGACCAAACTAAAGGCCATCTCTATTTACAGAGATTATTTAGAAATCGAACGAAGGCTAGTTCTGTCTTTACTGCGAAGTTACTGAGTGAAATGAAATAAAGTTTCAAACTAGGGTTAATATCTTAGGATCAGACAAAGGATGAACTATTTCCCCCGCCCCGATCTCTCCCCCTTCTCATAACAGCTACGTTTAACTTAGAGGCGTGTCGTAACTGCCACCAGGGCGATTACGCACCTGCGTTAACAAACTGACCGGGAAAAGCGCGTGTCAGTTGCAAATCTCAGACAACCGTCTGAAACTGCGACTATAAGGTGTAAATATTCGCTCCTACTTAAGCGTTCGGCCGATGCAACTGTTTGTTGACCGGTGAAAATGCAGACAGATGTCGGGTCTCTCCTAGCATTCTCACGCGTTTACGTCGAGAATCTAACTCAGGAGTGTCGTGTCATTTGAAGGTGCAGACCCAGGTCGGCTCGATGTCTGAGATGGACTGCAACTAAATCGCACTTCACGTCTGACTGACATCTATGTAATAAAATTACGTATCCCAGTATGAGAAAAAACACAAGGTAAAGTTTGAGAATACTGAAGATAATATTTTTCGCAACCGAGTGATGCGAAAAATACAGAAAAAACAAGTAAGGAAAGATAATAAAATAAAGGATGCGGGTGAGAGAATAGGAAGAAGATGTAGGCAATTTAATGATATAAAGACCTACGTGACAGGACGTTTCCCCTTTAAGATATGGAAGCACTCCATGTCTACGTTATGGAATTAAATTTTCTATAACCGTAGCTTCGGGGTGTCTGTCTTCTTCCCTCTCATCTTCCCCCTCCATCTCTCTCCAATTCCTACTCATGAAGTCTGCTCCCCAAAGTTTCCTTCCTCTGGAATGTCTCCCATGTGCGCTTGAAAGAGCGTCGCCGCTTCTGACATTTTTGAAAGATTTCCTGTAATAGCGGTGGAATATCCCTGCCACTATCATCATCTTCGTCAGCTCTGGCGATCGTCAGGAGATGGTCGGAGGTTGGCACTGGTCTTTCCAAGTATCTCTTTAAGAGATTTTAATGGAAAACTTTCTCCTTTTCTTGAATAGAGATCTGGTAGTTAGCCTTAGAAATCTTTTTCAGGACGGTAAACGGCCCTTGCCATCCGATCTTTAGTTGGTTGTTTCCGGTAGGGAGTAACACCAAAACTTTCTCTCCTGCTTCCAGTTCTCTTTCTTTCGCGACTTTCCTGTATCGGTTAGCGTGCTTTGTGCGTGCTCGCTTAAAGTTTGTCGTTGCTAGGTCCCACCCTAGTGTCAACCTTTCCTTTAAAACCGACACATATTTACTTGCTGAGACGACTGTCTCATCCGCCTTCTCGTCTGTCAGAGACTGAAGTAAGGCTTCAAGTGGCCCCTTTATAGGTCTGCCGAATAAAAGTGTAGCTGGCGGAAATCCTGTGGAAGTATGAGGAGATTCTCTGTAGCCAAATAAAGCTGCAGGAATACAAAGATCCAAATCTTCAGGTTTCACTTGTGCCAGTTTACTTAGCATCATGTTGAGGTTTCCATTAGCACGTTCCACGAGCCCATTTCCGGCCGGAGTATATGGCTTAATGTGGATGTGTTGGGTCCTCAAGATCTTAACGATCTCATCCATCAACAGGTTTCGGTATGGATATCCGTTATCCGTCAACACTTGCTGAGGGAATCCCAACCGAGTGAAAATCTGCACGAGGGCTTCTGCGACATGCTTGGCATCTGCGCATGTTAGCGGGATAGCTTCTGCCCATAAAGTGCATGTATCGACTAAGGTCAGGATAAACCTGTTCCTTCTTTTAGTCCTTTCGAAAGGCCCTAAAATGTCGATCACAACCCGTTCGAATGGTGTTCCCAATATTGGCATTTCACCCATGTGGACTGGGGGTGTCCGTTGCTTGGGTGGTACACGTTGGCACTGGTCACAGGATTTGACATATCTGATAACATCAGTATTTACTCCTGGCCACCAATAATGAGTGGTTATCCGTTGGTTTGTGGCGTTCTGTCCCATATGTCCGCTGAAGGGAAGAGTAAGCCCCATTTCTAGGATTTGGCTTCTGTACTGTTTCGGTACTAGGAGCTGGTTGTAACCTTGATAAGGCTTGCCCGTTCTGCGATACAGTACGCCATCCTTAGAAAAAATGTCCCCGTGCTGTGTTGGTTCCTTCGCCATGGGCAGCTTCCTAAAGCAGGGTGCCAAAGTAGGATCCTTTTGTTGCGCTTCTCTAAGTTCCATAGGTAACAAATTAGGCGCAGGCTCCTGTTCCTTTTTGGTTTGCCCTCTTGTAGTTACTGCTGCCACAATCGGCTCTTCCGGTTTCCCAATACACACGTATCTCCCGCCAAGTATGACTGGGTAGATGGGATCATCCATAACAGCCGCTTTGATCACACCTCTGACGAAATCAGAGTGGATCTCCACCAATGCGATGGGAAGCGCTGTAGGTGCATCACTCTTACGAACTCCACAAAGTTGGACGGTCTCTGCTGTCTCTTGACCGGGTTTGACCAGGCTCCTGGCAACAATGCAATCATAAGAAAGCCCCGTGTCAAATAAGCAAGACGTTTGAGAACCGTTCAAAGTAACAGTACCTCGCGTTGAGGGTCCATCCCCAACAGGATGGGAATCACTGTCAATAATTCCGCCTTGCGAGACTGTTAATAAGCATCCGATGCGTTTCGGCTCGGTGTGCTCGGTCTGATCACATGTCCCGTGCTTAGGGGTTCTCCCTTTGCCACCTTGTCCTTTCTGGCTGCGCTGCCATGTAGGGCGGTCGGGTTGATCAGACTGTTTAGGGTGGTTGGGGTACTTGTTCTTGTAGAACTTGGATTTTTCAGGAGGGGGGTTTTGAGGTCCAGTTTCTCTGTGGTTATCTTGGTTAGAAGCCTGAGAAGATTGCTCTAGGTTATGTTTTCGAAAATGCTCCTCTGTCGGTTTCCGCTTTGTGGCCGGTAGTTCAGCCAGCGCATTGGGATAACGCTCAGACTTTTCCAAAATGTCTTCATGTTTTTCTGCCCCATGCTCAGCGAGAAATCTCCGGGTATCAGCAGACAAAGTGTTCTTTATTTGTTCCGTTAAAACAAATTCCTCAAGACCTTCATAGGTAGAGGGGAGCTGCGAGAGCTCTAGGCACTTTGTCAGATATCCCTTCAACCGAGACGAGAACTGCTGAAAAGTTTCAGAATTCTCTTTTCTGCTGTTGCGAAACAGTTGCAAAAACTTTCGCGCATTCATTTCAAAACGCTCCAGTAGCGCTTTCTTCAACTGATCATAGTTGTCTTGTTGGCTGCTTTCCAGTTTGGCGTAAACATCATACGCAGAACTTTTCAAAGCCTGGGAAAGCTTCATGTTCCAACGCGACCTCTCTAAACCGTACAGAGTTGCAATTTTCTCAAATTTTTCTAGCCAAGTGTCAATCTTCTCATTTGGACAAGGGAAAGATTCTAGCGGAAAAGACATAGCAGTGAGGTGAGTAGAATAAGTATTAGAAGGATCAGTTAAGGAAGAATGAGGAGAAGACTCTCCATTGCTGGAGGTAGAGGCCGCACCACGACTTTGAAGTTCTAGAGCTATAAGAGCCAACTCATGCTGTCTCTCCTTCTCTCTTTCCTCCCTCTCCTTCTCTCTTTCCTCGTGCTGTCTCTCCTTCTCTCTTTCCTCCCTCTCCTTCTCTTGCTGTCTCTCCCTGCGGATTTCCATTTCCTCTTCCATCTTCCTCTGCTCTTTAGCTTCAGCTGCTTTCCTCTCCGCATCATATCTCTCCAGTTCGTCTCTGACAAACGCTTTTGCTTCCTCTCCTTCCAGTCCCTCCTCTCTCGCTTCGTCCCTGAGGAGTTGTCTAAGTTTTGCCCTCTCGGCCATATTATGTCAGTGATTGAGACTAGTGGAGAAAGAAAATAGGAAAAAGGATACACTGGTTCCTACCACTTTCGAGAAAAAAATGTACCAAAAATTCAAAAGATGATATCCTTAACCCTGGGATACCTCCTCCAAAGCAAAATCAAACTATCGCTGCTATTATCGGCAATAAAGCACTTAATGCAAAACACGACTACGCCAACTAAATGGTAGTTAAGATTACTTCTGAAAAGTAGGTTGCTACAGTGGAAAAGCAAAATAATTATTGCAAAATTAAAGAGAAAAATAATCCCTTAATTATAAAATCAACCATAAGCTCGCCCCTGAAGTCAGATAGGGTGAGTGAGGCAATTAATCTGGACAAATAGTCTGAAACGCACTCCTTAACTTTAGTTCAAACACCTTCCTGCTTCAGAACCCTTGTGAATGTTATACACTCACAAAACTTACCAGCGTTTAGTATTACAAAATCATTAATTAACATGTATTCCGACAAAATCAACCTGTAAACCAAATGTATAATGCTCCTAAATGCTGTGGAAAAAACTTATCAGTTTGTGTGGTCAGCACGCCCGTAAACAGATCGTTAGTCTAGGGGATAAATTATTTTTAAAAGATACAAAACTCACAAGACTTCACATTCTTACTCTATTACAGAATAAAAAATCTTAAATACAAAATCCAGATAGACAAGTCCACATTTGTCGTACTCGTCTTCCTATTCTAAGTTCAAAAATCCGTCGGACGAGAACACATTTGTCGTATCGTCTTAGGATTTTGGGTTCAAATCCCGGACGAGCCCCCATTTGTCGTAGATTTCAGATAGGAGAATTAAGACTAGGGGTTGGTCCCTTCTGAATAGGTTGGAATGAGTGAGAGTCCCAGTGTGAGTTAGTAAAGGAAATAGATTCCACGAGTGAGAATGATAGAATGTGATATAGAGGCTGTCTTTGAGAGTCGAGAAAATCTTCTCTCTCTCACCTATCTTCTACGACAGCTGATTCTAGGGACGTCAGACAGTCTAAGCACATATATATATTAATATATCTCTATCTACTCACGGGCACGCACCTACACGTGACGACAGTTAAACACACAGACGTGGGAATCTATAACAATGAATTTATATGTATTTGAACGAGCTGACCAACGCACTGATTTAGTTCAAGAGAGATTTTTATTATTATCATCAAAAAAAAAATCTTCTCTCAACACCAAAAAATTACATCAAGGAAAAACATATACAAATAGTCATAGAATTCAAGAAAAATGCTACAAGGATGATAGCCCGTTAGAATCTTACTCTAGGTTTAGCCCACAGCCCCGTTAAGAGAACAGATGATGGCCCAAAGTGTTATAGATACATAGGGTTGAGTCTAAGAGATTTCTTATTTTCTCGTAAATGTATGAACAGAGTTGGATAATCTGATTTAGCCTAAGAAAAAAGAAACTCTAGCATTTGTAACAGATTCTGCAGATTAAAAAAACAGTTAAGACAGCAAATGGGTGACAATAATACACCGGTAAAATAACACTCAGACCTGTGTACTCTCATTCATTCAGCCATGGCCTTGCTCACACATATATACTCACAACTTTGCTCGCTGCCTCTGGGAACATAATAATTCTAGGACCTTCGCACAGACCCGAAAATGCAGTCATCGACCAAGAAACCCCCAGTTCCAAAAGACGTACTGAACTCTCTGTCTCAGGGAAACGATTCCTTGGGTGTTCTAATTTTTTCCGAATGTCTGATTAAGTCACATAAAATTTGTCCAGGCACGAAAGTTAGCAGAGCACAATGTCATTAGCTTTGGATTCTAGGATTTAAGGAATGTCAGATCGGTGTCTTCTTTCAGGCAGGTACTATATTTGGTCACCACAATACTAGTCACAATCTCTGTCGGAATGTTAATGTTATTCTTGTACTATTCTCGCCGCCAGACAGCATGTACATTTAAATTTGTGGAGCAATATGAACTGGCTCAAAAGCCCAATATATATTTCTAGTCTTTAGAAACCGTTAGTGGGATTGCTATTACTGTCTCTCTCTGATGGCTTATGCACTGTCAGACCAGTGTTATTTGAAACAAAACAAAAACCCACGTGGTTAAAGATAGGAACTGTCTATGCTTCACACAAAAATGTCTCTTTACTAAACGCTGGCAAGTTGGGTACCACCGTTTCACTATATAAAATGGAAAGAACACATATCAAATAATTTACATATATGTACTCATTATAACTTACATTTTAAATAGCAAGCCGACCGCTTGACTTATATTTAAAACTTCCCGTGAAATAAGTTATATAAAAAAAAAGAATCGATCATCATGAATTAGGAATATCATGCGTATTCCGTCAATATTCACTGATGTTGCATCTAGCATTTATAAGTTAGTTATTAAAACAGTTTCGACTGAGTATTTAACAGTTAAAGTAAACTCATTTCAGCTACTTGTTTAGTAAGCTAAAAATATAATTTATTTTGTATTTCCACTGCAACTCGTCGATTAAAGAAATAACAAACTATCAAAATATTCACTCTGCACACAGAACTAGTTTAAAATGAAATCGGCGATTTTAACACTAAATCACTTCACAAAATACTAGAGATCTATTATATATAATATTCACCTCAAACACAGAAGACTAATAACTTAAACCATTTCGACCAAACTAAAGGCCATCTCTATTTACATAGATTATTTAGAAATCGAACGAAGGCTAGTTCTGTCTTTACTGCGAAGTTACTGAGTGAAATGAAATAAAGTTTCAAACTAGGGTTAATATCTTAGGATCAGACAAAGGATGAACTATTTCCCCCGCCCCGATCTCTCCCCCTTCTCATAACAGCTACGTTTAACTTAGAGGCGTGTCGTAACTGCCACCAGGGCGATTACGCACCTGCGTTAACAAACTGACCGGGAAAAGCGCGTGTCAGTTGCAAATCTCAGACAACCGTCTGAAACTGCGACTATAAGGTGTAAATATTCGTTCCTACTTAAGCGTTCGGCCGATGCAACTGTTTGTTGACCGGTGAAAATGCAGACGGATGTCGGCTCTCTCCTAGCATTCTCACGCGTTTACGTCGAGAATCTAACTCAGGAGTGTCGTGTCATCTGAAGGTGCAGACCCAGGTCGGCTCGATGTCTGAGATGGACTGCAACTAAATCGCACTTCACGTCTGACTAACATCTATGTAATAAAATTACGTATCCCAGTATGAGAAAAAACACAAGGTAAAGTTTGAGAATACTGAAGAAAATATTTTTCGCAACCGAGTGATGCGAAAAATACAGAAAAAACAAGTAAGGAAAGATAATAAAATAAAGGATGCGGGTGAGAGAATAGGAAGAAGATGTGGCAATTTAATGATATAAAGACCTACGTGACATCAAGGATGATGAGAAAACTGCTGGAACCCTTTAGAAACTCATCCATCACCAACTTTATGGATGTGTTAGGGGGGGTTTTGTTGCTATTGTCAGGATTAATGTTGTTGTAGACTTCTATCTTTGGCATGAGTCAGAATTGATACTGAACTAGTGACCGATACATAGACCCCTGCGTGGAATCGTGTTCCTCTTGAAATAAAGTCATATTATTTCCATCATTTTCATTATCTAAATTCCTTATCTATGCTGCTGGATAGACTCAGAGAGGCAGGTTTGACTGCTCGTCCAACTAAGTGTGTTATTGATTATCAAGAATTAAAATTTTTGTTACATACAATTTCTCAGGGAAATACAGAAAAGTTAAGGAATGCACCTAGGCATCAGACAAAAGAAGGATGTGATGTCTTTTATATTGTTATGCGGATTTTATTAAAAAATATATCCGGGACCTCTTTATGGGCACCTTCGACTGAAGTGACAAAGAAAGGAAAACCTTACACAGCAAAGTGGTGGATAGCAGAGTGTGAACATGCATATTCAAAGTTGAAGCATTTACTCACCAGTATGCCTATTGTGGAGTTACCAGATATGACGCAAGAGTTTGTAGCACGGACTGATGCAAGCAACATATGGATTGGTGCAGCTTTATTGCAAAAGTCTCAGGCCCAGCCTGAGGTAAATAAGGAGTCCTCAATATACATTATACTTATGTTCCTTAAAAAAGGTCGACTTACACCGATCATCATTTTCCCATTAAACTATGCAGCGGTTCTCAAAAAGCGGACGCCGAGATCCTTTCATGTGGTCCGCGAGGTCAAAACAATCTTCAGAATAATCTAAGACGTTATTTGCCCTATTCACTCTCCTTCTCTCACGAGTGTACAGTGGAGTATTCACTCTCATTCTCTCACAAGTGTACAGTGGAGTTTTCACTCTCATTCTCTCACGAGTGTACAGTGGAGTTTTCACCCTCATTCTCTCAAGAGTGTACAGTGGAGTTTTCACTCTCATTCTCTCACGAGTGTACAGTGGAGTTTTCACTCTCATTCTCTCACGAGTGTACAGTGGAGTTTTCACTCTCATTCTCTCACGAGTGTACAGTGGAGTTTTCCAGAGGCCACACGGCGTATAGTGATGTCATCGTTCTGACGGCTAATGGAATGTGTGATTGTGTATTTATTTTTTTTTAAATACGTTTCTATGGTAGTAGGTTTAGGCTATAAATAAGCACGTTTTCTAAAACGCAAATACCGATAGACACAACACACATAGTTAAATCTTCTAAGGGTCCTCAATAATTTTTAAGAGTGTAAAGTGGTCCTGAGACCAAAAAAAGAAGTTTGAGAAACGCTGAACTCATATTATGAGGTAGAAACGTTCCAGACCAACTTAAACATTTGACTTTATATGGAAGTCTATAGGCATCTGAATATTTTATTGCACACCAAACTGTAATACAGTATAATTTATTGTAATTGCTAAATAAGAATTGAAAAATCCACTAATGAATTATTAATAAAACATACAAATAATTTAATTTTTACATTATTCTTCCTGTTATAATTGCGGCTACTCAGCATTTGAAGTTGCTACAACTGTACGTGAAGTTTCTTCAGATTCTGTGAATAGCTGTTGAGGTTCTCTGACTTTTTTATGTCACAAATAATCTAACCTCATTTACTTTGTTGATTTAAAAAAAATTCTACTACTTATTTATTATTTACATTGTTATTTCATTATATATTCTCTAAAATTATTATTTACAGTATACAGTAATATCTGTACAGTTTTGTAAAATGGATTTTTTGAATTACGTAGTTAATACATACTAATTACAATACTTTTTAAAAAAATACATACTGGATATATAATTTGACACGTTATATGCTATATGTAATTATGAATTCCAGTACAGAAGATGAAAGAGAAGATTGGAGGGAAATATTCTTGTACACAGTCGCTTGAGACAAACCAGTCCTTCTCACTTTGGTACTAAACCATGCCAACGCCGCAGAAGTAAGACCTGTCCTTTTGTACTCCAAACTCAATCAGTTTCTTTTCCGAACGGTAAATTTGCCATTGGGGAGTTTTTCACGTACGAATCCAGAAACCTGATTTATGCTATCATCTGCAAGAGATGTGACATTACCTATATTGGTGAAACCGGCAGAAGTTTGGCAGACAGGTTTCGTGAGCATTTGAATGACATCTATCATGGCAAACCTTTACCGGTGGCCGTTCATTTCAATAGGCCTGACCATTCAGGTAACTCTGATATTCTTGTCACTGCCCTCCTTTCATGTGTAGGCGATGACCGAACTCGCTTCTCGTTGGAGAATCGTCTCATTTTTCAAATGGGCGTTTTATCTCCTGCTGGCCTTAATGTCCAGCATCATTTTGCATAATTCTGGTGGCTTCTGTCTCTGTTTCATACTTTATTTATTCTGTCGTTATTTTCCTAACTATCTTTGTTTTTGCTTTGGTTCGTTTCGTTACCTCAATTATCTTTTCTTAGCCGTCACTAGCTCACACGTCACTTCCGTATGACGCCTTTTTTCTCAGCCATCTTGAATGTTTCTTTCTTGGATCCAGCTAAGTGATTTTTTAATTGTTTTAATAGTGTTGTTCATTTTTGTCTTCGTTTCGTTGATTATTTACTTTCTTGTTTCGACATGTCTTCCTGGTTTTACGATTTTCTTGCATTATCATTGTTATCGTTTCGCTCATCACGGTTGTTCCATCTGCTTGTATCGCTCATTTGGTGTTTTCTTCACCATCATAGATTTTTGTAGTACCTATATGTAGTACTTAGGAGCCGCGGTAGCATAGTGGTTAGTGCACTGGCTTTCTATCTGAGTGGTCTATGGTTCGATCCCCAGAGGAGATGAGATTTTTTTAGGCCGCAAACTGCTCTTGGGACGACCCAGCCCCAACTGGGTACCAGAGCAACTGTGGGAAGGTATGGTAATATGAGAGGTTATTGGTGTTACTCAAATAAGTGTAGACAGAGTGAGGTCAAGCAGTGTAAGTCCCTGAGTCTAATTGTTGATCATGTTGTGTTCTCAGGGTACCTAAACGCTACCTCTCTGAGATCTCACTCTGGGAAATATTTTCAGGGTATGTTATATAACTACGTGTCTAGGGTAATGTGGATATAGTGATGCGTCAATAAAACAAACACAACTGTAACTCAATATAACTGAATTAAGTAAGACGATGTGTAAATTTATACAGTTATTTTACAATTTTTAATATTCCTGAATTTCAATTTTCTGGAACAGGAATTTTCAACTGAAAAGAAATGTTTCTTTATGTACAAGTTTAAATAAATATGATGGACATCCTGTCCATAAAAACAATATATCTAAAATATCAATATGTTTGTACTCCCTACTGGAATATGTTAATACTGGATAAAAATTCTGTCAATGATTGGTGGGTTAGTGTGTGTCATCATGCCCCCCTTTAATTTCTTTTATTTTAGTGAAATAATAAGGATGAGTCCTCAAGTGCCAATATTAATGGACTTATCTCAAAAGCATGTCTGTAGTGGTGGCTTGAAAGTCTTAAAGAACAACAAATATTTCAGAGTTCCCCTGGATACTGATGTGGCAGGAAGCTTGCAGATATATAAGAAGCTCTCTCTGTGCCCACAGGTGCTGAATTTTCAGGGGTTATGTCACTTTTCAATTTGGCAATTCAACCCTGAAATAAGAAGGTTATGTTCCTCTCTTTATATCATATCTATAATATCATTCCACAATTTTATCAATAATACATTCAAAAGAAGGGTCAGTTACGTGTGCCAACCAACTGCACCAAACCCTAATTTTGTTTGACCATTTTCCTTCCAGTGTTTTCATACTGTTTCCATATGGCTGCAACGCCACTGACCCCTTAAGCATTGTTTTTCTTCCATAGAATCAGATGGGGTATACACTGTTCTTCTTGTGACCTATTAAATATTTTGTACAAACATCCGATGTAGGTTTTCATGTGTTATTTGAACACTAATGCTCTGCAGAAAACTGCTAGTAGCTTTTGGACTTACAGTCGTAATATTTTATGGCAATATTAAAACATTGTTTTTACACATTTTATTTCACTTTCCCAATAAATCTGGTTTAGGCACATTCCTACTTGGTTGTCGTAATCTCTTCCAATAGGCAATGTCGAACAACACAATTTTATGTCGCACTATCTGTGTGGCCTGTACATGCTAATGAAATATCAATAAACTTATTTATCTTACCGCAAGTAAAGAATAAAACACACAATCACAAGATTGACTGGCGGTTAATGGTTCAGTTCAGACCGCTATCGTCCAGACGGCAAAGGCATTCAACATCAATGCTTTTCATCTGATCTCAATCTGGCTGTGGTTTTAATTTTCTCAAATGGCGGACCATGCCGGCAGATAGTTAATTTTATTGCCCCCTCCTAAACTACAAGTAACCAAATCAGAAACGCATTAAGAAAATTTAACTTTTCAGAAGTCTATCAAATTGAGCAGTTCAGAAGTGTGTTGGTTCGTCTGTCCCAAGTTTATTTATACAATATCTTTGTTATTAATGGATCGATTTTTAATGTTGAAAGTGATTATTAAACAGACAACTGTCCTCTATCTTCCAATATAGGTTTCTTTTAATATTATGTAACCGTTTTTGTATGTGTAATTTTTACGTAATTATTTGCTCCTTTCACTGAAACAAAATATTTGTAAAATAAATGTTTCTAAGGCCAGATAATTTTTTTTATAAGGGAAATTCTTATGGTATTATATATAACAATATTAACGCTACAATTCGAGACATCCCTTTTATTTAAAATACATTATCTAAGTTTTTCCAAACACAACGATTTGGCTTGCTTTCATTTTAAACCACCTTCCCCTCTCCTATAAAACGTGGTAACATTCGGTCAGTTGCCAAACTTTACGGCGTTCTTTCATAAATAATTGGGAAGGGTAGAGCGTGTGTATTTGGGGTAGGGACTTTTTTTAACTTGGTGTTAGAAAATTCAAACCTTTATTTAAATGTGGCGGTTAGATTTTACGATGGCCTTGAGACATTTTCAAATACTGTAGCTATTAATAGATTTTAGGAGTTCGTTAGTTAGTTTTCAAGCGGTAAATTTGCCTTTGGCATTCAGACCAAGGTCAAACATGGAAATTATTTATAGATTTTTAACGTGGTAGTAGAAAATTCATATTATTTTGTCCAATTTTTAGCGGTAGGTTTGACCTTGCCCTTGACAAATTTCAAACATAGTAGTAGTGTTATAGGTTGGAACTTTACGTTAACAAGATTTTTTGAATCGGGGAAATTTGAGCGGGGTGTCACACAGAGTACTTTACTACAGAAGGTTAAGGCGGCCAGCGTGATGTTGACCACGTCACCCCTAGTGTGCCGATGGTCAAGAAAATATGGGCCCAACACCATATTTCCAATATGCCTCAGTGGGGGTGTAACGGGATCCTATACCTTTACCGAATATGTAGTACTTTTCCTTGTAACCTATTCATAACTGTGGCTGACGAAGGGTAAAACCCCAAACGTCCCTAGTTTCATGTGTACCGTTAACTTGTAAAACTGATTTCATACAATATTATTTTTTTTATTTATAAATTTGGAGGGAAAAATACATGTACGTTCCTGTTCAAACGGCATAAGTGCGAAAATATACGATGTATATCGAGTTTACCGTCCCTAAATTAATCAACGACGTGTATGCGAAACGACGTATATCGGCGCGACGTATATCGAAGACCTTCTGTACCACGAATATGTTTGTTTACAAACGAGAAGTAAATCACAATAACCCTTTAAATAACTAAAGCTTTGTGTAAATTTCAACATTTACTGAACACATGATAGTGATGAACTGATGTGAACTATTTTTACTTACGACAGACAGAAGGCAGAATAAATAAGATGATGTAAGTACAGGAGTAATAAAATTGGTTGAAACCAAAAGCAAAGACAGATATCCAGTTTATTTATTTTAATTGGTTACTAGTACTTTAATGGATTGAATTATTTGAATTCATTTATGTAAATATGACATGAGACTAATGTGACTGATTATACGGGTGACTTGTCTTAGCTTGTCTCAGAACACGTGACCATTGATTCACCACAGACGATAAGTGCTGTACAAGTACCCACCAGTTGTATCTATTACTTGTTAGCTTGTTTAGTTCCTCGACAGAAGCGTCAATTATGTTATGTTGCCAATGTATTTCTATCACGTCTTATTTTGTCTGGTACTGGGAATTGTGGGACAATCTTTGGTAACTAATGTGATATCCGTATGCGGCTATACCATGTCTGCCTCAGTCATTTTGTTATTATGAGAATAGCGTGTCTATCCGTGTGTCTTTAACCTGTTGACTTGTTATAACTATTCAGGTTCGTTACTCCGATGATCTTTCTGTTACATTATATTTGTAAAAGTTGTTTTCTTCTCTCTAAATCTGTTGTCAAAGTCTCAGGTTCAAATCATACAGGTAAGTATGTTCGTATATGTAAGTACTGTCTTATATAACCTCACTCTTACTACGTGTGTCTATGCTATTAATTGTCCAGTCGGTTTATTAAACTAACGATCACTTTCAAGCATGGAGTTTGTACAGCGAGGTAGACTATTCACACCAGTTCTAACGGATCTTACTAAGATGTAAGTAGAAAACAATAACTAATCTAAGGGTGTTTGGGTTTTACAATGTATCCCACATTCTAGATCACGAAAGTCGAGATTCAACTTATCCATTTTTGAATGACACAACATCTTGGAAGCAACGAAGTTAGTAGTTAGCGGATTAAACATCTCTTTGTATGTGGAAGACACTTAAATTATGAACATCGCGTGAAAAGTCGTTAGGCCTATATATCCAAACAGAAACTTCTTTGAAGTTGTGTTTATCTGTAACATCTGTTTCTCTTCCTCGGTATAATTTATTGCGTATAAACAACAGCGCTGGCAGTAGACACGTTATTGTGGAATGTTTTGTAATACAGTAATGCTCAAGGGAATGATGAAAAACGCGTTTCAGCACTGAGCGATAAATTTACACTGTAACAAGGGACATATATTTTTCATTATCATTGTTGTTGTTGTTGTTTTGAAGAGGTGATGGGTGGAGAGCGGTCACTTAACAGCTGACCGTTATTGCCTCTTCTCGTTCCTTCTTGGTCTACCCCGTTCAACCTGAAAATTGGTTATAATTGGGGTATTTAGTGTCATTTTATTTACTAATTTTGTATTCAATTTAAATAACTTGTTTTTTGCAGTTGCTGATTTTAATTTATATTAGTATTTGTCATTTTATTTTCTCTTTTGTATTGTGTTTAGTTAACTATTGTCCTTTACACTTGGTTTTAATTTGTATTAGTATTTGTTCTTTTTGAGTTTTTTTTTTTTTTTTTTTTTTTTTAACAACCTCGTTGTCTTTCCTTGTCATTTGAGTAGTTGGTAAGTTTTTTTTTTCTTTTTTTTTTTTATTGATTTGTTCTTGCTGCTTAATTTCTATTTGGTTGAATGTCTTTTCTGACGTACTAACCTTATATGTTTTCCTTTGTTTTATGTATAAATCTTTTAAGTATTGATTGGGCACCTCCTGGGTCATCTTTACTTAAAACCCTATCGTCTGTCATGTCTATAATGTGATTTCTATAGTAAGTTTTTATTTCAAGCCGTTGTTGTTCGTACTTTTTACAGTGGATCAGGTAGTGGTCTATGTCATTCTCTTCCTGACATTCTTGGCAGTGTGGTTCCTCTATCATAAAGTATGATGCACCGAGACGGAGACGCCACAGTTTTTTGTTCGATGGTATCTTTAATTCTTCTCTGACCTGGCACGTCCTTGTTGGTTCTTTCAGCAGTTTAAAAGCGTGTCTGCCTTTTTTACTGTTCTTCCAAGTTGTCTTCCATTCCTCGTTTATATTTAGATTCACTTGGCTCTTGATCTCCGACTTTCCCAGTCCTGCTCTTATATTGTTTTTACTTATTCTTCCATTCTTGGCGTTCTGGTCTGCCAACTCGTTACCAGCTTTACCTATGTGGGCTGGAACCCACACTAGCCTCACACTACATCCTCTGTTCCCTAGTGATGGATTAATTGCTAGAATTTCTACCTTTATGTTTGGCTGGCTACATTTACCTGGGTGTTCTAGTGCTTGTAGTGATTACAGTGAGTCTGTAAATATCGTAACAGCTTCTGGTGGGTTTTCTTCGATTGTGTCTAAACTTTTTAGACTTGCTACCATCTCTGCGGTAAAAATCGAAGCCCTTTTAGTTATACTGTAGCTCTTTTTAATTTTTCACTGTTTTATTACGACTCCTGCACCTAGTTGCCCACTATCACCCTTGGATCCTGTAGCGGGAGGTTATTTAAAATTATTTATTATGTAAGAGTATGCCAGTAACGAGTTCTGACCTTACAAGTAATACACCAGTCTTAGAAATAAGCACTGGTGTATTGTTATCATAAAAATAGTCAGACTGTGAAAACCCTGGCCCAGTTGGTAAGAAGTAGAACCAGAATTTAAGGTGTCTCCTCCCTGTGACTATCTTATGATTACTTATATTCTAGGGGATAAGTAAAATGTACATTCACTGAACCCACAAAATGGAAGAAGTGAATAAATCCTCAGGTACAGTTAAAATAGTTTAATAATTACACTAATATTCTATTTCTACTAGTTGGAAAAGAGCATACACATATATATATACAAAAGTATTCACACAATTACTATTATTGTCTGTTTAGACTTCAAGATCTTAAATAATACAGTTACTGAAATCACTGTTATTAGTCCTTTGAATTTAAGGATAACTGTCATCAGTTGACTGAGTTTCTGTATGGTTAATTGTTGTTTTCAACTATTGGCTGTTTCACATGTATAGGTGGTCAGTGTCAAACAGGACACTTATCTTTCCAACTTGATACTGCTGAAACTGAACTGTCCTTTGCTGATATCAGACTTGGTAGGCCCAACAGTAGGGATGCCAATGACCAGTTGTAGTTCACTCTTTGGGGTCCTGCACTTTTGTGGGATTGCCTCTGATGAACGACACCGGCTTCTGATACTGGACAGTCTGGTTTGAGTTATTTCATGGAACCTGCAACATATCAGCCTTGGCTAGTATCTGGCTAGACTTGTAGCTGACTAGCACAGATGTCAGACCAGTCAGTCATCAGATGTCACCGTTATACAATCATAGTAAGTAAGGACATCATTTCAGTGATATAGCATTAATATTAACATTTCAATTAGGTGTAACTGACTAGCACATAAGTCAGACAAGTCAGTCATCAGGTGTCAAAGTTATACAGTCATAGCAAGTAACATCATTTCAATGATGCAGAATTAATATTAACATATCAGTAATAAACATCATCTGGTTTATTCCGCTCCTATACATCCTTTTCTGATCTATAACTTGATCCTTCTAAATCATATCAAGTACAAATTCAAATACTGATGCTATCTTAGCAACTACCCAAAATTAATACATAAATCAAATAAAGTGAGTGACCACGTGATCAGGTTGCTTTCTACTGAAACTGGCTGTAGAACACTCCAGTTTACCAGCTGTAAATGGGAACAAAGTTGTGCGCTCGAACTAGGGAAGGCAAAGGCAGCGAGGAAGGGGACTAATCACCTTAACCTCGTAAACTGGGATCTTCCACGAAGAAGTTTCTAACACTTTATTTCCCTATGACAATCTCTGCCATGGGACTGCCTTTATCTTTGTAAGCGATAAAGCAATATGATAAATATATCTTCATTAGGCTGTGGGGCTATTTGTGATTAATTTTTGTACAAGCAACACTGTTATATACTGATAATTATGGTGGATGTTTTTATGGTGAAGAAGGTGAGTGTGCTTTGGGACAGTCACTCACATTACAAGGTTACGCATCAGAAGCATCATAGAAGGGTGTAACGGCAAATGATATTTTAACCATGGTTTATTACAATTATAACATCACGTAGATCTAGACGAATACAGTTACATCGAAACATGAATCTTCATAATGCAGTTAACATACGGCCCATACACATCCTGGCCTACAAAATCTCTACTCCTCACATCAGTGCACAAATACTGCATCTACGGCAGATCAAGCGTAAATCTGTTTAATTCAAAAATATGAATACTTTCGAGAACAAATGTCTTAGATAACATCACCAGAATTTTGACTTTAAGAGGACGCTGGGTCACCCGACTAATTTATGCGCCAGAATACCACACAGCGCTTTTGCTGAGGGTAAGCGCAATCCAGGATGTCCGAAACACATAGATAAACGAATGGCGCAATAACCTTGGATGGAATATATATGCATTCAAGGCCTACAAAATCTCTATACTTCACATCAGTGCACAAATACTGCATCTACGGCAGATATATAATAATCAAGGCCTACAAAATCTCTATACTTCACATCAGTGCACAAATACTGCATCTACGGCAGATATATAATAATCAAGGCCTACAAAATCTCTATACTTCACATCAGTGCACAAATACTGCATCTACGGCAGATATATAATAATCAAGGCCTACAAAATCTCTATACTTCACATCAGTGCACAAATACTGCATATACGGCAGATATATAATAATCAAGGCCTACAAAATCTCTATACTTCACATCAGTGCACAAATACTGCATCTACGGCAGATATATAATAATCAAGGCCTACAAAATCTCTATACTTCACATCAGTGCACAAATACTGCATCTGCGGCAGATATATAATAATCAAGGCCTACAAAATCTCTATACTTCACATCAGTGCACAAATACTGCATCTACGGCAGATATATAATAATCAAGGCCTACAAAATCTCTATACTTCACATCAGTGCACAAATACTGCATCTATGGCAGATATATAATAATCAAGGCCTACAAAATCTCTATAGCCCTGCGCAGGCATACATTATCCAAAAAACACCTTAGGGCTGACCACCTCAGTCAAAAACCCTGCACACACTGAACCCACGGGAACACACCCCGTTCACACAGTCACGAGAATCTACTGTTCTCTTAACACTGCTCTCAAAAGTCCCTGCGGACACTAGCCGCGAGAGCTATTCACACATCACTTAAAACCAGTACAGAAACAGTTCATTATGACCAGAGTTCACCTGCTATCTGACATACTGTCTTCCACGAAACCAAGAGGAGATATCTTTAAACAAATCCATACCAATCTGTAAGCAAGTACTCTAACCCAAAATTAACTCTACTCAACACGTATTTCCCAAGATCATTTCCCTTTCATCACATCTGCACTCATCAGTTTGCCACACTCCCAGGGAAAAAAAAATGATATAATCATTTTTTTTTGTTGAAAATTAACTCCCAAAAATTTAACGGTCAATGAAGTTATATTAAATACGTACAAAAATTAACTACCAAAAATTTAACGGTCAATGAAGTTATATCAAATATCTCTTAAATTAATTCCCAAAAATTTTTAAAAATTAATGAAGTTCTATCAATTACCTACAAAAATATACCTATGACAAGAGAACATAGCACATCTACAAAAATATCATCAATAAATGTAAGATAACGACTAAATCATCCAACATAATCATTCAAACATACCAAAATAAAATTAATCTAATACAAAACCCAAGTTAAGTATACATAGTACAAACTAAACAGAAAATAAATTATGATACGAGAAAAGACAAAATATGAAATGGGAATATGATAAGAATCAAATAGAATCATAAGATGACAATGAAGACAACAATTCCATACATGTAAAACAAATAGAATTATAAGAACCAATTACATTATCTAAAGTCATATAATTAACTTAACACTACAAAGAATGAAAGTATAAATAGCGTAACACGAAAAAAAGTATACATGCATTACATCAAAGATGAAACACAGAAGCATAAACAAAATATCAGACAATATTGAAAAGACAACAGAAAAGATGTAAAGAAATGACGAATAGTCAACAAAGAGAGATGACAGTAAAGATGCAAATGTAAAGAAAGTTGGTAACAACACCTAACAATAACTATCTAAATGTAACAACGTATTGTAAAATACAAAAATGCTAAAGTATATTTATATACTAACACAAAAAAGAAAGCTTATGACAAGCACAGCATAATAAGTAATTTAACTAAATTAAAAGCTTATACATAACTAAAAATAAATTACATCAAATATCATCCAAACAAAAATATTAACGCTAACACAAGTTTTGCATTGACGCATAGTCAAGCGCTAAATACCAAAAAATACATCCGAACATCAAAACATTTTCAAAGAATTAATGTCACTACATAATAGTAACCTTAACATACAATCTAGCGCTGGCGCAGAAAAAAAAATAAATATCACAATGTCCAAAACACATTTTTTCAAAAAAAAGGTACAATACAAAAAATGTTTCTTATCGTTAGGTTAAATAAAAATAGTATTTTTATTTCTAAGTAATATGTAGCTATAATTAACGACTAACAATTAAATTAGTTGAGTAACATAAAATAATCTTATCTTTAAACAGACGTACATGAAAAAGTGTAAGTTTTTTTTTTTTCTTCTTTTAAAAAAATACATCAAAGAAACGTCACATTGGGTAATAAACTGTTAACTACAAACGAAGTTATAAATATATATAAGTGTAATATTATTTATCTTAACTATGTATTATAATCAGATATCTAAATTCTTTAAATGAACAAGAGTATCAGCCGTCGCTGTTAATTCTACCCACTTAATTTAATAGGAAATTTAAGTTAATTCTAGCTGACAAAAAATCGAATCGTTTAAATTATCAAATGTCATAATTTAGAAAAAATGAAAACCAAGTTTCAGAATACGTCCTTAACTTCAACGCAAAATCATTAATAATACATACAAGTTATGTTTAAAATTACCTTTCACTAAACAATTAATTCAAATAATTTGTATATAAATATGTTAACTAAACATGGTATGAAACCCATGATGAAAGACAAAACCAAAATTTTAAGTAGTGCATAAAAACACTCAGGACTATCTATGAAAATGACTATTACATTGTCTCAGTAAATAAGTTTGAGCATAGAAATTATTTAATGCATAATTAAAATACAGTCACATATGTAACAACCAAAACATTATGGCAATCAAATGTTACAAAGATTACATAATATTTCATTAACAACATATGAAGTTCTATACAATAACATTCAGTGTTTGTAAACAGAACAAAAAATAAACAGGACCTTTGAAAAAAAACCAAAAAAAATTCCTTAGAGGTCTTGCGAACATCTCATCAACACGCAAGGTGACATCATGACACGGTGGGTTAACGTACTGGCTAGGCTCGCTTGAATGGATAAATGGTACATAGTGATCTATATCTCTCGCAGGTAATGTCAAATTAGAATGGTGATTCCCCTCGCAAAGTCGCTCGCTGTGAGACAATACAAATGAAAATATCTATTTTAATCCATGGTAAGATTATGAGTGAACACGGAAAATTCACTTTACAATTACCCGAACTCCGTGGTGTAAGGTTGTGGCCCTCCTGCGATGTCAACAACTCTCGTCACATAGCAGACGACATAGACGTCTCAGGGACAACCTGACCTATAATTCACAGCTGTCAGTGCGGTAGGCTGAAAAAAATTTACTACCTTCACAAGACCGAGATGATCTCTCAAATCTATCAGCATGACAAGTAAAAGCATTTAAGAACCTATTACCGTTCCCATTACTCTGATTGCTAATAATCTTGCTCTTATGTGGAGCACAGTTAACCTGGTTGCGATCTGTATAATTTCTTTTGAGAGCATTGTTATTTGCTCTATTAACACCGTTGTACTGATTTAAATCCCAGTTACAATAGTTATTCTTAATACTTCTTCCCAGATAACAATGTCTATCAGATAGAACTGGCTTTTTAGCAGAAAAATTATTACTAGACTGATGAACTTTCATATAATTACTTCTGCTATAGTTTTCTAAACTTTTAGAATCACAATGTTGAGATCTGTCACATTTTTTCTTGTTTTTAGGAGAAGAAACGTTACCGTAGGATGAACTCCCTTGGTACTTTATAACCTTAGGGTTATGTCTCCTATCAAAACTATTTTTTTCTTTGCTTGTGGCAATGTGTTTAAAAAATGAGTCACACTGCCTTGACTGGGTATGACTAGAAGGTTTGACAATCTCTTTATTTTTTTTCACAACATCTGTTTCCTTTATGGAACAAGCAGTAGTATGTTTGTTACTTGTAACCAACTTATCAGATCTGTCAATAAATACGCTGTTGGTTTTTATCACACTGACTTGAGATTTAGCACTGTTTCTTTCCTTATCTACAGGACTGCCTATTACTGTAGAATTCTCTTTGTTGGACTGTCGCCAAGAAACAATATTATTGGAAATAGCATTGGTATTGCGTTGGAAGTTATATTTCCCACGAAACGACCTATGTCCACCATTCTTGACCGTAGAATCCGCAAAAAGTGTATAAGGCTGGCTTTTTGCTTTAGTGTTCTGATGATAAGCAACTTTCTGTCTATTCCTGTCACCATTGACAGAAGACCACATATTGCTATTCAATACTACGTCAAGCAGACCATATATTCTTCTTCTTGCTTCTGCAATCTCAATGTCTCTAAGTGCAATCTGTTCACTTAATCTTTTGTTTAAACTATCAGCTTTTAAGACCTTGCAGCTTTCCTCTGCTAACAAATTTTCAATTTTAATCAATTTGTCTTTCTCCATCATTAACTCTTTCACTCTCTCTTTATCAACCCTCTCAATCTCAATATCATGACTATTCGTAAGCCTATCAACCTTCTCTAGGGATATAGTATCCTTTTCTTTAATTTGGCGACCACAAATCTCATCGTCACTTAACAGATCAATAAGTGTTTCATTACACAACTTCTCATATTTCTTAATCTGAACTTCTAATTTTCCACAAATCTCCGTCTTCTCTTGAACTTCTTGAGTCAGATTTCTAACTTCGCCATTTTTTTTTTTCCCATCTGAGCTTCCATCTCCTTAATTTTGCCTAATGCCGAGTCTAATTTTGCTCGAACACCAGCAAGCTCAGAATTAGATTTACATAAATCACCTGTAAGTTTAGTCACTTTTTTCTGTAGCTTATTCACTTCAGTAGTACTTTTTAAGCAACTTTCCCTTTTCTCCTGTGTACTTTGTTTTATATCTCCTATTTGCTTCTTCTCTTTTAACTCCTTCTCCTGATCATCAGAAATGCCGTATTGAATCATCTTTTGTATTCCCTTCCTTATGTGATCGTGTTTAACATTAACATAGTTGCACACAAATCCACGAAATTCCCAAAGTAGCAAATGCGCTAACTCTTTAGCCATCATTAAATGAGGATGAGACTGAAAATTCTCCTCAGCAAACTCTCTTAGAGCTCTTGATGCACAAACCAAAAACCTGTCCATAACATGTGACTCAAGCTCTGGGCTTTTTAATCTCTGACAATCTGTCCCTTCCTGAAACAGATACTCTAATACAGGTCTCATATCCTCCGGATCTGTATCAGAATCCATTGTGACTTGTTTACTTAGTCAACCATATATGTCTTAATTAAACTTTCATTATACCAAATCAAGTTTAGATCTCAAATATTGTATCATCAATCCCTGTACATCATCATATTCTATAATTAATCGATATAATTATCGACAACAACAACAATAGTTATCAATAGAATAGGATAGTGCAGATTGAGGCTCGTTGACATGGACAGAAGTGGCAACATTTACACACAACAAAAGCACTTAACTGAAGGTAATCCTGACCCTTTCGCTAACACACTGGATATCACAAAGTTCTAACGTTAAAACACTCCACTGCAGAAAGGTAGAAGGACTAAGCTCTCTTGTCTTCAGATCTCTGCCACCGTACAGTATGTCCTCAACAATGCATCAGACGACAGGAACCGATCACAGCAACTCCGCAATCACTTGAGGTATACGTGCAGACGAACTCTCCAACATACTGCACCTATAGTTGAATCTGCATATGGAAAGACTGGAACAAGCACTGTAACAATTATGGCATCAATGTCGCTATCAGATAACAGCTATTTGATATTGAAACCAACTGATAAAGTTAGTTTAGTTGCCACACACGCCAAGATATGAGGATGGATATGCGCAGTCAGCTGATACCTGTGTACAGTTGAATTAAGCCACGCCCACACAGAGCCAAACATAACAACTTTCAGTGTTCCCACTTGTAATGACTGGTCCAGAATCTGACCTAAGTTACTCTCTTATCACGCGAATGTAATGTGGGTGTTACGACCCGTTGATTTGGTCCACCAAATGTTATATACTGATAATTATGGTGGATGTTTTTATGGTGAAGAAGGTGAGTGTGCTTTGGGACAGTCACTCACATTACAAGGTTACGCATCAGAAGCATCATAGAAGGGTGTAACGGCAAATGATATTTTAACCATGGTTTATTACAATTATAACATCACGTAGATCTAGACGAATACAGTTACATCGAAACATGAATCTTCATAATGCAGTTAACATACGGCCCATACACATCCTGGCCTACAAAATCTCTACTCCTCACATCAGTGCACAAATACTGCATCTACGGCAGATATATAATAATCAAGGCCTACAAAATCTCTATACTTCACATCAGTGCACAAATACTGCATCTACGGCAGATATATAATAATCAAGGCCTACAAAATCTCTATACTTCACATCAGTGCACAAATACTGCATCTACGGCAGATATATAATAATCAAGGCCTACAAAATCTCTATACTTCACATCAGTGCACAAATACTGCATCTACGGCAGATATATAATAATCAAGGCCTACAAAATCTCTATACTTCACATCAGTGCACAAATACTGCATCTACGGCAGATATATAATAATCAAGGCCTACAAAATCTCTATACTTCACATCAGTGCACAAATACTGCATCTACGGCAGATATATAATAATCAAGGCCTACAAAATCTCTATACTTCACATCAGTGCACAAATACTGCATCTACGGCAGATATATAATAATCAAAGCCTACAAAATCTCTATACTTCACATCAGTGCACAAATACTGCATCTACGGCAGATATATAATAATCAAGGCCTACAAAATCTCTATACTTCACATCAGTGCACAAATACTGCATCTACGGCAGATATATAATAATCAAGGCCTACAAAATCTCTATAGCCCTGCGCAGGCATACATTATCCAAAAAACACCTTAGGGCTGACCACCTCAGTCAAAAACCCTGCACACACTGAACCCACGGGAACACACCCCGTTCACACAGTCACGAGAATCTACTGTTCTCTTAACACTGCTCTCAAAAATCTCTGCGGACACTAGCCGCGAGAGCTATTCACACATCACTTAAAACCAGTACAGAAACAGTTCATTATGACCAGAGTTCACCTGCTATCTGACATACTGTCTTCCACGAAACCAAGAGGAGATATCTTTAAACAAATCCATACCAATCTGTAAGCAAGTACTCTAACCCAAAATTAACTCTACTCAACACGTATTTCCCAAGATCATTTCCCTTTCATCACATCTGCACTCATCAAACACTCATCCACAATGCACATGTTTAGATCATATAAAATTACAATACATTATATCAATGACTATTATACAGGCATATTTTGTGAAGTTTATATGAACCTGAAATATAAAAAAAAATATTATACACGGTAGTTATCATAATTTCGCTTACCCTCAGACTTCAGATAATGGACTGAACAATGTTTCTGGCGATCCGCTCACAATTCATGGGTAGTGGTGTATCTCTCAAGTTTTTACCGATACGTTTATATACGCTTAGCGCGGACGTATAGGAGGGTACTGACGTCACAGCTAGAACTAGGCCAAAAAAATCTTTTCCGAACATCGATTTTAGCCGATCTGTGCGTCGATTGAAATTTTGCCTTTCTCATTCTCGGCATATATAATATCCATATTGTTCCATCTTATCTTGTTTTATACAGCTGATGAAACTCTATCTTCCTATCCATGTAAATTCCCAAACTGTTATTTGTTGATTTTAATATTTAGAACAGAAGTGGGTTACACGCTTTTAGCGTAACTGTGGGCAGCCGAAATACGCATATATCTCCGTAAATGAGAACTTCCTACCGTTCCTTCTTATATGCAGTTATACACAATCCTTCCCTGTACTGAAATGTAAAATCCTTTTCATACTGATTCCCTTCTGCTTTTATTTATCCTTGGCGATTTCCTGTCTGATACACATTTCGGTGATACGCCGCCATTTTGAAAGCGGTCAATCGATCGTTGACGGGTTTATAAATCTAACTGAACCCGTTTGCAATGACTTGAAACCAATTTCGCGACAGATCCATCAGTGTAGATGGCCAGACTTTGTTTTGTTAGTTGATCTATGAACTTTCTACTTATCATTTTGGCTTCCCTATCTTCTATGTCTTGTTTGATCTTTTCAGCAAGTGAGTAGTCTATGATTGGTGTTTTTAGTTCCCAGGGTGGTATTTTGCTTCTATATTTATTGCAATTTTTAATTGTGTTTGACCGTTCTTTGAACTGCGTTAGATCTTCTATAGTTCTCCACCTTGTTGGATATCTATCTTTATTTAAGGGGACGTTCCATACACTGGGTTGGTTTTTGACAAATGCTTTATGTGCTCGGTGGGTCACTTATTGTGGTACTTTACTCCAATAATTTAATCTTAGTTCTTTCCGTCTTAAACCAAAGGGTGGTATGCCATGAGCTACTTCTAGCGCTTCTACTGGTGTTGATATCAATGCACCTGTAATGGTTCTCATGGCTGCATTTTGAATTCTGTCTAGTTTTGGTTTGTTAGAAACTGCAGCTGAGTCATAGACTATGCTGGCATAATCCAGTTTCTCTCTGATGAAAGACTTGTAGAACATGAACATTATTTTCTTGCTGCCCCCCCCCCCCTTCCCCCCTCCATTAACTTTTACTAACCTTAGTATATTTAGGGGTCCCCTACTGTTTTGTTTACATTAATTTGGAAGCCCTAACTTTTCATCCATTCTGAAACTTTGTCTATTTGTTTTTGAAGTTTTTGGTAAACATGGTCCAAGTTTGTCCCAGATCGCCAAATGGCACAGTCATCTGCAAATTGTGATACTGCATTCTTAATGTCGTTAACTTTATCTGCTAAATCATTTACAGATATAGTGATAATTGAAGGTAAGATCACTGATCCCTGAGGAATCCCATTCTGTTGTTCATATATTTCTGACTTATCATTGTTCACATATACAGCAAAATACCTGTCCTGTAAAAAGTTTTCTAGATACCTATAGGTTTTACCAGTAATACCAATCTTTTTCATTTTGTAAAAGGCTCCATCTCTCTAGCATTCATCATATGCTCTTGCGACATCTAGAAAGACTGCCACTGTTTTCTCTTTCCTCTTGAACCCTAGCTTTACATTGTCAAGAGATAGCTATTATCAGCGTTTTTTTTTTTTTTGTTGTTTTTTTCCCTTACGTCTGTTATTTTGCTGCTATACCCTGTTCAACCAAAAAAACAAACGGTTATATTGGGGTATATAGGGTGTTAACGTCTTCGCTGGTATCACGTTCCTAGTCCTGGAAATGACTGGTCCTGAAAAGGACCACTAGCTGCCTGTTAGGTCCCTACTCGTTGTCTTTTTCGGCTGTGTGTTGATCATGACTGTCTTTATTATATTTGGTAGGAGTTCCTTTAGGGTTTCGGTAATTATTTTGTCTTCCGCCTCTTTGCTTCTTTCTCTTCCTTGATGATTCTTCTGTCTATATATGTATTATTATCATTTTTTTTAAAGTTTTGCCGGTTATATTAGGTCGCATGTCCAAACATACAATATTCTTACGTGGGGTGGCGTAGGATTATCATTGAAAGTAGCTGAGCAGACAAGTTTTAACTTCATCGTCATGTGCATCAAGTAAAATATTGTTGCAATATTTATTAATAACAGCAAATAACAACATTCACTAATAAAATGTAACAGGTTTTTCTTAAACTGGGCATATAACAAAATGTTTTGTTTTATATATTTTTACTTTTAACCAGATGGAATAAAAACTGAACGAGAATCTTTTAGCTTTTTAGCACCTGTGGAATAGTTAAATTATGTCCCTTGAATCAAAAATTTAAAGAAACAAACGAATAAGTTACCTCCCCTGACATTTAAATGGTGACACGTAAAGAAATGTATGTATTTTTACAGTATATTGTATGTTCCTTTTTTCACCTTAGTACTTTTTTCAGTACATCTACATTTTTGGCAAACATTGACCTGAGGTCATACATTGACGTCATTTAAGCTACTTTATCATCCTACAAAATATCTTACACTTATCTCTTATAGGAGAACATATTTTCCAGAAAAAATAATTTTGATTTAAACGTTTGTTGGCTTTTAATTATTCTTTCTCCACAAGGATCAATATCATGTATTATCCGAAGACATTTACAATGTTTCATTCCTTCTCCCGACCCGCCAATTAAAATAGTGGTAGTCATCACGGGATTTTGTGAATCAATATGGACTGTTTTGTAACACAGCGCGCTTTACAGATTGGTGATAACCGATTTTTAGTGATAGCTGCACGTTGTGGTGTCCAAGATACGAGTAGATTGTGAATATTTTGAAGTGAGTTGTATTTATTTTTGTTTTAATTAAGTTTTTGGTACGATTGCACCCAACGCGTCACTTTCAACCATTAACAATGTGCATGGATATGCTGGTTATATCAGGGTGTCTTAGTGTATATTCTGATCTATTTACTGATTGATTTTCTTATTTTCAAGCATTTCTACGAATCCTGTACTTGCTTTCTACTGTTTCCATCACGCACACTGCATCCCTCAATTATTCCAGATGTCACCATAAAGTAACAACATTCATGCACACCGCTCAAACTTCCTTCGTTTGTTATCTAGGCTGTCAATGAATTTTTACTGTTCTTCTAAGAAACCATATCTTGCTTCCCTCCCGCGAGTATTTCGTTATTTTTCATAATATCCCCAGCTGTGTATCACAGGATTTACTCCCCTTGCTCTGCATTGATGGTCCAACAGTGGCAACAATTTAGAGTTTCTACTGAGTTGTCTTCACATGTGTCCACCTTTCGTTCAAGATTACTCTAGGCAGAGATGTCAATTGAACAATAGTGCTTCAATTCTAGATAGCCTCATAGGAATTTAAAGAAATCAAGTACTACGGCTGATAGGATCCAGGCCGTGTAACCTTTTATCTATCCGGACCTCCTATGAATTAGGATTTTAGTTCGTTCTGATGAGCCCCCAACTGATTAAACTCGGCAAAATATTACTTAAATAGCTCTGTTATAAATATTTAAAATAACTGAGTCATACTGGTGCAGTTCACTTAAAAAGACTAAATCAACTATACATATGTATTTTTACAGATAACAAATTTAATAATCAATTTTCGTTAACAGGTGTAAAATAAATAAGAGATGGGGTGAATTTACGAGTAGATAGTCTTTAAAATTTCCTCACAAGTGATGGTCTGATTTGAACAGTTCTTTATGAAAGAGTTCACTTGGCAGCTTTGAATGAGTACTTAGCTGCCAGTAATATGTTGGTTGGTTTCTGTTCCAGCCGATACTTTGCAGGTTATGGACTGGTTCACTCTCGTCACTGGTCAAGTCTGGTGTCCGGAACACGCCCTCGTAGTATCGTGGGTATCGTGAGTTATGGATAAATAAAGAATGTCTGAGTGTAGACAGACTATGAATGATGTGATAAGAGATAGAGAGAATAGAGTCGCTAATGAAATTATGGGGAGAGATATGACTTCCGGAGAGTAGTGAGGCTACTTCTTCACCATACTTCGACTGAATTTAATGATGTCAATCTCTCACCCGTCCTCCAATGTTCATATAGACTAATCTACTACAGTAAGGACATACGGCACAACATCAAGTGACAGTTAGAATAGAGGAGATTTTGACCACAAGTAATATGTATTTGGCTATTGAAGTTAAAAAAAAAAACATCAACGAGAAAAAAAACAAGGCATTCATTAACTCTGAAGGCTAGAAATCACCAATCACAAAACAACAAACTAACACACCTCCTCTGACAATCAAACTAGTCACTGCCTCTGTCTCACACCCACACGACACCCAGGGACTTTCTCACAAATCAGGTTATCTAGCAAACAGGGGCCCCCAGTCTTCGGTGATGAAAACGGCATCTCCAGTTTTGAGCACAATAATCCTGGTATGTAAGTAATCCGCAACCAGAGAAACCTAACACAGTTCTTCAGAATCTTGATATCCAAATGATGTGGAGATATGCTCCCCATGGAACCAGTAATTAAAATAATCCAAGTGCGCACCCACTTTCCAAGGCACGGATAAGAGAGACAACACTAGTGTGAATATCCTTGCACTACTAATAAATCCGATTAGCACTACGATAGAGACCACTGCTGGCAAATATTACAACGAATATAGCTGAGGGCTCACAAGGGATGCGCCTGTATATGGTGGCTAACGATGACTCAAGCTTCCGGCAGGTGATTATTATCCACAGCGAAGATACTTGTAAGATACTCCACTCTACTCCGGGTTTACTGGCTGTCAATGGGTCGGACAGTGTTGCCGACACAAGTCGATGGCAAAGGTGGCAGCCAGTCTTGCTGGAGGTTTATATCCTGTTAAATGCTGTGAGTATTGACCCCATGGTGACGGAACCTCAGTTGGTCTGATGATATTGCCCTAAGGTTTGAGGGCAAAGGCAACTACCCGTCTGCACGGACGATATATATACACCAATATGTGACGATACGTATTTGCAGTAAATATTTGTCGATGGAAGGTGCTCCCAATGAGGTTAAGAGCGCACGAAATTGCAGGCGTCTGACCACTCTCTGCAAAAATACAAACAATCAAATTTTACATTAACCAAGATACAGCCTGGGCTAATGTTTACAAACAACTCCCCCCTCATCCTTCCGCAAGATCACACCACCATATTTCTCCCTCCACTCTTGCTTCCTAATTATACTCGCAGGTAAACTCAGCCATACGTTAACACTGTGCCAGCCGCGCGGATAATTTTTCCTCGCGGCGTCTAAGGCTATTATACACCCCCCTCCCCCCACCCCTCTCTTTGTCACCCCTACTCACTGAGAAGGTAGGCAAAACCCAAAGATTAAGCATTCAGCAAGTTAAATATATACTCGGAATAATACGGAGTGGGAATTGCGCGAGTGTCCAAGTAATATTTGCCCAACGTTAGAATTACCACTGGGTGGAATTACAAAAAAGCAGCTGGGAGACTTTTTCAGGCCATAAATCGAGGATTCCTCAGCAAGAGAGAGGTTGGTAAGAAAACGAAGATGGCTGTATACCGCTCCACCTATGTCCCAGTCTTGACATACGGATGCGAGTCATGGGCAATGACTACAACCCATAAAAGCCAGATCCAAACCTCAGAAATGAGGTATCTGAGGAAGGTGGTTGAAGTAACAAGAAGAGACATGGTACGCAACCAGACGATACGTCAAGTCCTTAAATCCTACCCCCTGCAGACCCAAGTAGAACAGTCCCAATTAAGATGGTTTGGCCATGTCTGCAGAATGGGAGAAGATCGGATACCACGACAAGCATGGGAAACAAAGAGCCAAGGATCCAGACCCCGAGGACGACCCAAAGTCCGCTGGGAGGACAACATTAGACAATCTTTGAAGGATCAAGGACTAGAATGGAACCAGGCCAGGAGGAAGACAGCCGATAGGATAGTCTGGCGCTCTCTCTTCCAAACCTCTACACCTCACGGTAGAAGGGGAACGACTAAGTAAGTAAGTAAGGAATTACAAAAATAGTGGTGCACTAAAACCTATTTATATAAATACGCTACAAAGAAAAACCCCAAGAAATGAACTAGGTAAATGGTGTGCTTACCAAGCAAGGAATGCAACTTCGGACTACAACTGTTTATACGCTCTCAACTGTATAACAATTTTGCTAGGCAGCAAGGATTCCTCTAGAGACGAATGGTAAAGTGTGTTAGAGACGCCGGGCTCAAATAGTAAAAATGAGCTCGCAGGTGGTCGACAAGCGATTCTCCGTCCGCTCGAGATTTTTTTTTTTTTTTTTTTTTTTCGTACGCTCGCTAATACTCGAGGCGAAATCTCAGGTTATTATTAATGTCTAACCTGACATTGATTTTACGTGAGTATCCCTTTTCTTGTACAGAGACAGGTGTCCCTCGCCATTCAGGCAGATACTCGCCGATTTCGGAGGTACCCATTAGAGCTGGGTCGGCTCAGAAGCCGCCAATCCCTGGTCGACGACACTCCTTCAAATGTGCTCGCCAGGTCTCGAGTTAATCCAGTCCAAATCCCGGTCGACGAAAAATCCTCAAATGCCGTCGCCCGGGTTTGATCCTGAATCACCCGGTCGAGATGAAACGGAACAGACGCAAGTTCTACGAGAGAGAGTTTTCGGCCGCATCGAGAGCCGGGGAAATCTACGTAACATTAGCCCCGCTTCCCCGTTCTACGAGCGACTTTCGTTCAGGACGAAAACGAAGACGGTAAAAATAAAGGGGCAGAAAATTTCCCGTGTCCCCAATAATCAAAGGGACAGTAGAATTGCCGTTTTTCCAAGAATTGCTACTAAAAGAACTTTGGAAAAATTGCCTCTTTACACGTGCAAGGGGTATAAATTTTTAAATCCATCTTTACTTTTACCGCCTTTATAAATTATACACAGTTGGCCACAACAGATTGAGATACCATCTATTCACCAAGCTAAAGATATGAACTACCGATCAGTGTAACTATAGCACTGCTTCAAACTTGCCCAACATATGCGAAATAGAGAAAGCGCATATGGCCGACACAAGTACCATTCGTGGAAAAGCTCTTCAGAGATTCCAGTAGCCTCAAACTGACTACGGCTTTCTTTGAAAACATTCAAGTAGATGTCTGAGAGTGGACGAAGAAGAATAAGAATACACGTGATACACTTAGTAGTCAACTCTGACGTACTCTGCAACGTTTAAACGCCACAAAATACCAACAATGAAGTATTTATCAATACCACGTAGCGCCGTCAGCGCCAAAAAAGCGTTCATCATGAACTTCTGGAACATAGTTTAATCTAAAATATACCAGAGAAATGCGTCTATGACCAGAGCTCTTACATGCTTTAAAAATTACATCACTTTGTCTCTTGTATTATGCTTTGTTTCCATGTCTTATATTTCCTTTCATTTTGTCTCTAACTAATGTTCTTGTGTGTGTCATATTTCTTTATCTATTATATTTTATTGTTGAGCATTTTTTCGTTCTCTTTCTGTCCACAACTTTACTTATGATATAGTTTTTGTTTATTCACACGAGATTTTTCTTAAACTTCTTTTTATAGAGATCGCACGGGCTATTAAATATTCTCTTCTACAGCACGGTACCAGGTTAAAAAACAAGACAGAGCCGGCAGAAAATAAAGAACTGATTTAAACAATAACATAATGGTCTCTTCTCCATGTCGTGTAGTGACCATATCATTTTTTCCACAAATAGAGAACATTCTCCGAATTTTTGGCGTAAACAAGAGGACAAAGCAAGACAAAAAAATTAAATCAAATCGAGTGAGGACTTGTTCATTACAATCTACTAATGCATGATTTTGTTATTGGGTTTTACAAAGGGGTTTAAAAAGTTAGAAAGAGTGGAATAAAGGGAAATAATCATGACTAGAGGTACAGTGGGAAAAAAAGTTATTAGAAAGGGCAACAGACACAAGAGAGTCCGTGAGGTTAGATGAGATTTATTCAAGTAGAAACGAACATCAGTTTCACGTTTTCACGTGACAGATAGGAAGATAGCGCAACAAGTTGTGCGTTGAATCAGTTCAAATCTGGTCTTCAGTGTGAAAGAACCAGAGAGAAATTTCAGTTGAAGAGTTTTTCTTTTAGTGTGGACGCTTTGAAATGTGCTTGTGGCAAAGCAATCTGTGGAAACAGAAATCAAAGCCAACAGGAGATAATAGAACTCAAGAGATGATTGTGTCGAGAGCAGAGTTTTTCAGAGAGAACCAATAGTGTGTGTTGTTTCAGTGGATGGAGAGATCCACTCAGTAGAAGGTACGTGTCTCTTGAATTATGAACGTTATGCCTCGTAATCAATTCGGATTGAAGTGACAGTCTTGAAATGAAATTAAGACCGCCGGGGTTGTCCGGTCACAAATGATACTTTCAAACATCACCCAGACTTCATAGAATTTGAATGAAGTAGTAAATGATAGACGATAGAGCAACGAAAAATAGTTCTGTCACAACAGAGCAAAAAGTACTTGTAAAGATGATGTCTCCATCTTTTTGTTCTTCAATGACCCCTCAATGTACATATGTTCAACTGTTGGGAAGCACGCAAAATAAAGTATTAAAAGACTACCAGTATGAGCATAAGTGCTTTCTAATGTTAATGTTAATCAGAATCGACGTCATTGCTCTCCGGGCAAACCTATAGTGCCCAATCTCCCTCAGCAAATGTCGAAGAGTATGAATGCTAATTGTTCCTGTTGCACACTGTTTGTATTTACGCCAGAGGCGTCTTCTCATACGTCCATCCCTGCTGGTCTAACGTTTGATGCAAAATTCCAGCAGTCTTAGCCTTGATGATTCATCGATTGCAGTGTCATTATCTAATATGCGATCATGAATTTCCTTCAGTATTTCTCTATTATCCATGTTCAATTTACCTTCTATGGGTGCTCTTAAAGCTAGTCTGTCAGCTCTTTCATTGCCGCATACCGTTGCATGCTCTTGAAGCTAGTCCGTCAGCTCTTTCATTGCCGCATACCGTTGCATGACCAGGACAGTAGATCCATATCAGTTCTTGAAGATTCGATGCTTCTATGGAGGTTTTCCATTCATGTCGGAGGCATCCATTTTGGACCTATCAAAGAATGGATTGCGAGTCTGTTACAATAACTGCCTTTGTTAATAAAGTCTCAGACAGCCATCTTAAGGCAGCAGTAACTGCCTCTACCTCCATTCTCATGCTGGAGGTTGTTATCATGTAAGCCCCGCTATGTTTAGCGACGGTTCTGACCTCGTCTCTAGCTGAGAAGCCCCACCATGATTTATTACCACGGATTACAGACCCATCAGTGGACACAATGGCACCATCATCCCCAGCATAAGAATTGATAAGCTGATCAATTTCCAACTCTGCTCTCCCATTGGCCTAAGTTCAGTACTCTCTACCAAGGCTGGTGATGACTTGCTGGTAGTTCATCCAGCTATCATCTGACTTACTTCACTCGTCTCCCTGTTAATATATTTCAACATTGGTCACCTGCCTAATAGTCTCCTCTGCCTGAGTTATCCATGACATCCCCCGCTTTATTCTTGTCATTTGATGTCAGCAATGTTCCCATGCAGTGGGTGCCTTTAGTCTGTGGTTACTCTCATATACGCTTTTACCTGGGCGATCGTATATCTGGATCTAATTGACAGCAATTCAAGCATGTGCCGCATCATCACTATGGAGGTATCTCGCAAACAGTGCACGTAGCATTGTTGGAGTTGAAAATGTGCTTGATTGAACAACGTACAAATGTCAAATTATGTCTTTTGCTTGGGAAGTTACCCCCCAAAGACAGTAACCTTGCTTAATAAGCATATGGTGACACCACAATGAAGAAAGTTTTTGAGTGGCACAAGCGTTTCCATGAAGGTCGTGTTAGTGTCGATGATGATCCACGTAGCGGACGACAACCTACCTCGATAAACAATGAAAACATTGTTCGTGTTGACAGAAGACTTAGTTTATAGAAAATAATTGGAATATTAGTTGGACGTTTCCACATTATTCTCCACAATGAACTGCACAAAACACGGTTCCCAAAATGTTATCTCCTTAAAAGACAAAAAACGAGATTGACACTGGTAGGAGACCTAATCCCTGTCGCTGATCAAGATAGCAATTTTCTCAACAACGTAATCACAGGAGACGGAGACGTGGTGTTTTTTGTACAATCCTCAGACAAAACGTCAGTCCTCTGAATGGAAATCACCCTCATCTCCCCGGACACAGAAGTTTCGTTTGGACAAGAGCAAAGGAAAAGTTATGTTGAAAGTTTTATCTTATTCCCTGGTTATTGTCTACCATGAATTCATTCCTGAAGGTCGAACGGTTAACAAGGAAATGTACGTTGATATCCTCCGTCGTCTAAGAGATGCAATCAGAAGGAAACGCCCATAAAAATGGAGAACAAACAGTTGGGTTTAGCTGCATGACACTGCACTAGCTCATCGATCCCAACTGGTGAAGCAGTACCTCGCAACGTACAATGTGACTGCCCTTGAACATCCTCCATATTCTCCCGACCTGGCACTGCCGGATTTTTTCTTGTTCCCTCGCCTAAAATTGGCACTGAAAGGGCAGAGATTTAAGGATGCTGAGGACGTTATCTCCAATGCGACAAAGCAGCTGAGAGAGGTGTCAAAGAATGGGTTCCAGGAATGTTTCCAACAGTTAGTTGTATGGACGTTGGCAAAAGTGTGTAGTTGCCGTAGGGAACTTATTTGAAGGAAAGGCAGTGTAAATAATTGTATTGTTACTTATTTCTATACAATACACTAATTCCGGGAACTTTTTGAAGCTACCTCGTATATATATATATATATATATATATATATATATATATATATATATATATATATATATATATATATATATATATATATATATATATATATATATATATATATATATATATATATATATATGCAAAGATTTCCTTACGTGTCATCGATATCAAGGGAAGGAAGATAAACCCAAAGGAAATAATCTGATGAAGACGCAAATACTAAATTGAATTAATTATTTTCATTTAATATTTATTATATTCAGAGACATTTTAGAAAATATATATATAATGCACATAGTTATCTTTCATCTTTTATTGTGCATCTGTTAAATTGCTTAAAAGGTCCATGTTTGTCTCAGTATTTACATAAAAAAATGTTATAAATGTTACACGTGACGCATATGTTGAAGTAGTGAACACTTAAATGCTGCCCCACTTTTAATGGTACAAATATTGATTAATACCTTGTTGGGTTCTTTTAAGGTTGCTGGTTAGCTAGTGGTAGGTGTACCAGGGTGCTAGCATCGTTACGCGAATGTTCCATAAAAAATGACAAAGAACTGTTCAACAAACTTCAAAGAGTGATAGGCAAATTGGCCAATACTGGACTGTACTCAACTCGTTGGTAAAAGTTCATATGATTTATTGACGTGGTACAGAAGACGTTCAACAGGACGATACATTGTTTGACGTGGACGATCAACAATTATGCATGGTAGTGATACAATGTACAGTTTCTGATAATCTTTAAAGATCCCCTGCAGATCCATTACAAACAAAGTTCTTTTCTACCCAAGTGATTGTAGTTCACTAAATGTTACTATCTGTGGGACGTTAAAGCAATGTCCGTTGACCTTCTTCAAGGACATCTGCCATAGTAAACAGCTTCATACTGAATGAATGACGTTTCCATTCAAAACTTGTCTTAATCCAAGACTTCCTCATTACAAGACTTTACACAGTTGGTAAGATCCATGCAGTCATACATAAAAAATACAAATAGGTTAGAGACTTCCTTTGGCTAACCTCTCTGCAATATGCCAAGACCTGGACGTTGGCATTACGGAATATAATGTTCAAAAATACGATCAAATACATTCTTCGCTCGTAGGTATTTCCACTACGATAGATTTAAGTGAGGCTAAGATCTCTACTTTTCCATTCTAGAAACCCAGCAAAATATGGATTCCCGCTAGACTCCAGTGATGAGTAGCCATTTCACTTAACCATCAACATATTAATAAAATGAGGGCTCAAAACAACTTACGTATCGAATTGGATGTTGGCTTCTACCTGAAGACCAAACATCCTTCATAAACAATTCTTCCACAGAATTGTACAGAATAAAATATCAACACACGGACAGTAAGTCCGACTTGCCCTTACAAGATCCTGACGTCATACCCCCCTAAACTAGGTAACCCGTGCGTCCAGCGCAACTCATACTCTGCATTGTGCACGCCAGTGCGTGAATAAATCGAACGCACAAATAATATAACTATATCAAGACTGGTGCGTACACTGGCAGGACCATAGACTGCCCACTATGTAAAAAGTACGCAACAGCTCCCTTATCACCGGCCCTTAAAAAAAATTAATTCTATTAATTTTTTTTTAACTAAGTACCCAAGAGAGGTGAGTCAAAAATACATCGACATCTATGAACATTAATCAAAGTCATAATGTTATACAATATTAAGAAAAAGAATATTAAATGGAAATCAATATAACTAGATGAAAGTATGCATTAAAGCACACATCCACAATCGACCTACTTTGGAACGATGTGGTGAAATTCGAAGTAAAAGAAAGTTGGAAATGAGAACCAAAAGGATAATAAAAACATTCTACTAAATGTTCAAAAAACCAGAAACATATGATTTCAAATGAAAAATGAAAAACAACGATGATGGTAATCAATGACAAGGGAATCAAAAAACAGAAAAATGAAAATAAAACATGCAAAGTGCAACAAAGCATAATTAAACACGCTAAGAAGCAACACCCTTAATGTTTCTAACATTAGTAAGGTGGACTAGTTATCTAAAAGTTGAAAGATCATGTACCATGAGAAGTAAATAAAAGTACAAAGAGACACTTACAAGTATTAAAGTTAGTTAATGTGCACTCTACAATTACTTAAGTAGCTTAAATTGATTCCTTCTAATTAATATAGTTCTTAATTACAAATAAATCACTATTTACTAATTTATTTTAGTAATAGCAATTTTACTCAATGTTACTGTTCCACTAAGACTAGTTAATAATCGACGAGAATATGTTGTTAATGTTCCATACACGATGAAAAGATATTCTCTAACACAATATGTAGTATAATATGTTCCATAAGAATATTGACTATCTATTTATCACTATTAACAATGTTTCCGTACTAATAAAATGTTACTACATAAGAAGTTATGTTATAATCCAAAAAGTTAAGTATATCCTGGGACTTATGCTGGTACGAATAATTCAGTTCCATCCAAAGTATGTATAGAGGTTCAATAAATGATACCGTGCAAAGTTCCTCATATTATATCTGACCGATTATCTGTGAGGACGTTTCTACATCTGGAAGTGGTTTAGGTTCGACAAGTTTGCTTGGGCATCTTGACAAACAGTCAGCAAACACATTTTTCACTCCAGGAATTGAACGAATTTCAAAGCTATATGGCTGGAGAGCTATCGCATATCTTGTGGACTTTGAAGATTTATCGTCCTTAGTGTTCAGTGCTGTGAGAGCTTTTAGGTCAGTTTCCACTACAAATTGTGAGCCCAATAAATATCGTTCCAGTTTTGTGATTGACCAAACTAAAGCAAGTAACTCCTTATCAAGAACGGAGTATTTCATTTCGCTCGTCGTCAATTTTCTCGAAACGTACATGACTGGAAACAAGGTGCCTGTATATTCTTGCATCAACGCTGCAGCAATGGCGTAAGAAGATGCGTCACTACGAAGAATAAAGGTGAGATTTTTGTTAGGCAACCTCAAAACAGGAGCATGTGAAACATTTTTTTTTAGAATCTAACGCGATTTGATGTTCGTTAGACCACTGTATCATGTTAGCTGTCCCTTTTCTCAGCAAGGAAGAAAAAGGAGCAGTTATAGTAGACAAATGGGAATGAACTTAGAATAGAACTGTATTAGTCCTAAAAGATATCTAACTAGTTTTTTTTTTGTCTTAGGTGCTGAGATGTTTAAAATCTTAGAGACATTACTGTCCTCTGTATACATCAAAACATGACCTATGCGATGACCTAGAAAGGAGGTGTCATGAAAAACGATAAATGCCTTTGAAGGTTTCGCTGTTAAGATAATCCCGTAAAGTAGAAAGTAAAGCTTTTAATCCCTGAATATGTTCATCCCAAGAGTTACTGAAAAGACAGATGTCATCTATGTAAGTAATGACATCGGGACGATGAGACAGTATGCGGCGCATCATGCGTACAAAGGTAGCTGGTGCGTTGACTAAACCGAATGGCATGAAATTATATTGGAATAATCAATGTGGAGTCGAGAAAGAAATGATCTCTAGAAAAGAAAAGAAACAATGATTAGTAAAGAAAAGAGATGATGACTGCATAGGCTGAGTCATCAAAGAATGTGAAATCAAAATCCACTATCAGTAAGTTAATATCAGCGTGACGCAGAATCAGGTACCAATTGTAAATGAAGAGAATGGTGGTGAAAATACACACCATTGTCCCGCTCGATAACTATGCGAGCATCTCTATTAGTCCTAAATGTAATCACGGCGTCACCATACCTGTTATTGGTATGAGGTAATAGACGTACGAACTTAACATCCGCCGTGTAGTTGAAAAAATTTTTAAGTGCTTGCCAACTAGTTCGTTGTGGCAGATTTTGCACAAGGATGGGGCGAGAAGATGCACCTCTACCAATATATGTGGTACCGTAGTTATAAGAATGGAAATAAGGTCGATGGGTACCCGTAGTTCTTTGAGGTAGATTATAATATTTATTAGTACTACCTGTAGACTTATTGTTCTTAAATGTACCATATTTTTGTACTGGAGTATGACAACTTACACTAGGCAAAGTAGATGTACGGCATGTCGTAGACACCTGCCTGCTGGACAAAATGGCAACTTTGTCGACAACCTTATTGGTTTTACTTGTCTTATCTTAGTTACGACCCTTATTTTTATTAGGGACATTGTTTCCTTTTTTATCAAACTTAACATTTTTTCTTACGATCAGTTGCCTGCTTATCAATTCGCCAGGATTTGTTTTCAGAACTGGCCTTATTATTCTGCCGAGGGAAGGTATATGTCCCACGGCATGACCTACTAGTCTTCATAGGTTGCGTTGAAACCTTAACGTCATTCTTAGGAATGAATGCATGTCGCAAAGGTTGTAACGAATTAGCAGCAGTGGCGTAATGAACAATGGAATCATCTTCAATGTTAGATTCCAGAACCTTAGAATTACATAGTATGTTACCAGTATGTGCCTGTGAAACAAATCTAGGTATAGTCGTAAATTCACGGGCATCATGTATATGTTGCTCTTCCCAATCAGCTATTTGCTGTGGGGTACACTCTTTTATACCATGTATGCGACCTAGGATGACATCACAAATTGGGTTTGGAAGGAGACAGGCGTGGATCTTTCCTGAAAAGAAAGGAGTTTTTAAATCAATAACAGCTGTGGGAAACGTTTCCACCGTGCCTCCAAAAGTCACACATTTCACAACATTGCCTGTAGCGCAACATGGGTTGATCAGCGAAGTCCGAACACCGACTGTGCTACAACCTGAATCAAACAAAAGAGAGCATGGAATGGAATTTACATATCCTCTGTTAAATTTAAGAGAACCCTGTCCCTGGTGTACTGACGCAGAAGTGGCCGTGCAGACCGCAGGTAGACTAGGCAAAAATATGTCCGCAACGCAGCGTCGTGATCGCCTTGGGCTGGAAAAGAGTCGAGCATTCTGGACAAGCTTTTACCTGATTACAATCAAGAGAACAAGACATGGCATTATGAGTATCAGCACCTTTACCCTGTTCATTGTTAGCCTGTGTATCACTTAAAGCGACATTAGAATGTCTACGTGTATTGCTCGAAGATCTATCTCTTCGTCGCGATCGATTATGATTATTGGCATTAAAATTGCTACAATTACCATTTCTGCTTGAGTTAAAATCTGGATGAGTACGCCAATTATTGTAATTAACGTTGTGATGTTGGCTAAATGAGTTATTCCAAGAACCTTGTTTATTTTGTGGAACCTGAGATTTTGATCGCCAGTTTTGTTTATTATAACTTCCTTGATTATATTTAAAAATTATTGTTACCAAAATCTTGCGATCTATGAGATTGGTTCCAAGAAACATTAAATGGAGCAGATTGTTGAAATTGCTTCCCCTTATAAAAATTACCATTGTTGAAATTGTTATTATTTCCCTTATTGAAGTATCTGTCGTTACTCAATGAACGATGGCGTAGAAAATTATTTTGTTGTATGGCAAAAGCAACCGGCAATTCACGTTTAATCTGTGCATTACTTAGATCCATGGATGGATGAGCAGTGCAGAAATTTTTAGAATGTTCTTCTAGATCTTTCATAGATAAAGGTTTCCGTTCGTGCAAAAACGCAAGAAATGCTGGATTTACGGACGATAGCACCTTATCGCGCAGCAGTAAATCGAAAAGACCTTCATACGACTTTTCTATCTTGGACAATTCGATCCATCTTTCCAAGGTTAGCCGTATTTGAGAAATAAAATCACTAAAGTTTTTTCCTGATTGCGGTAGCAACGTTCGAAAACGCAATCTGTATTCATTTTCGGTCATTTGGAATTTCCTAAGAAGAGCAGCTCTAAGAGCAACATAATCATTCTTTTTATTAGTACTAGTAGTATGATAAACTGCCAAAGCATTTCCTGTAAGTAATCTGGAATAATATGTACAATATAGTGCTTTATCCACATTATAAGACCTACAAGTGGCCTCAAAACTATCTAAAAAGAATATTACGTCGTCAGACGGGGGATTAAATTTAGGTAATTTTAGGTGAACTTCCTTAAAATTATCATGTCTGGATGAAGATTGGCCTTCGAAAGTTCTCTGAGAATTAGCTTCTTGAGTTAACCTAATTCTATCATATTCTGCCTCTGCTAATTTCAGATCATGCTGTCGTTTCCTTTCATTTTCCTCAGCTTCAAGTTGAAATTTCTTTGCATTTTCCTGAGCTATAAATTTTCTCTCTTCCATCTCTCTTTGCTTATTTTCCATTTCTCTTTGCTTATTTTCCATTTCAATTTTAAGTAGCCTTTCTTTTTCTGCAGCATCTCTTTGCTTATTTTCTTCAGCCTCCAATCTTTTCTGTTCTGCCTCACGCTGAAATTGTTTCTCTTCTAATTCAGCGGCTAATCTCATTTTTTTCTCATTTTCTTCAGCCTCAAATTTCCTCTTCTTTTCCCTTTCCTCAGCATCAAATTTCAAATTTTCTAATCTTAACGTTTCTAGCTTTCTCTGTTCAGCTTCTATTTCTTGAGCTTTTCTATATTCCGCCATAGCGAATACTTTTACCTCTTCAGGAGTCATCTGAAGAGCTTTCGCTTGTTTAATGAAATAATCTAGTGAATACATTATGCTTTATAAGTAGTCACAATACTCTTACTTTCTTAACTGATAATTAATTAATGTAGATTAATTATCCTTGTTACTATACCAAGTGGCCTTAGTTCCTGTCCTAGAACGGTAAATTATTATCATATAATTGTCAAATATATTAATAATCAATAAAGTAATTTATGCAATGAAATGTTATGAAAGCAACAACGTGATAGACAATAGAAACAATACTGACAAGACGAAATTATCAAAGACAAGTGAAAACAGTCGCAGAAATCAAATAAAATAAAAATGTGAAACTAAAATAGGATGTCGTAAAGAATTACGATGATAACTGCGATAAGATAATTAAACAAGACAATTGACAAGACGGTGTATAAACATAGGTTTCGTAAAAAACTCAACGATAGTTAGGTGAGAATGGACAATAATCACAAACAAGATACATCATAAAACTAAAGTACGAATAAAAATAACTACGAACACAACAATTAAAAACTTGACGGAACAGCTAAACAAATAGGTGTCACAGACCACCAGACATAGTGGACCTAGAATCCTTCTACACTCACGTGTAGGAACATTCCACTGAGGGAAGTCTGCAAATATAAACCTAAAGAACACTAACAACGGACCTGTGGTGAAACTAGTATGTTTCCGAAGTAATCCGCCTTTCCCAACCTCCCACAATGAATATAAAACATAGAACATGCAACATGAATAATAACGAAGTAGACATATATAGAGAATAGTCACAGCCAAACGCAATACAGTGTAAAACAATACCACGTTTATACTTATCTCGGCTGACAGAAAAAAAATATGCCTCGTCTCCGTAGATGTACGTTTGAGAATTCGAAATACTTCTTCTTGAGTACTTGAATAATACTCGTACGATAATGAGGACTAAAAGATGAGATCCAACGTAGTCATTCACTGGAGAACTTGATGTCGAGGTTCACTGTTGACCTTGACATTTTTTTAACCGTCGTGTTGATTACATGATGAAGACACTGGTCTTTCTGTCGAACGATTCTTTTGAAGAAATATTGAGCACGGTCCCTTCTTTGAAACTTGATATTCCAAATTACACTGTGCCACCAAAAAATATTGAGTTCTTTTAAGGTTGCTGGTTAGCTAGTGGTAGGTGTACCAGGGTGCTAGCATCGTTACGCGAATGTTCCATAAAAAATGACAAAGAACTGTTCAACAAACTCCAACGAGTGATAGGCAAATTGGCCAATACTGGACTGTACTCAACTCGTTGGTAAAAGTTCATATGATTTATTGACGTGGTACAGAAGACGTTCAACAGGACGATACATTGTTTGACGTGGACGATCAACAATTATGTATGGTAGTGATACAATGTACAGTTTCTGATAATCTTTAAAGATCCCCTTCAGATCCATTACAAACAAAGTTCTTTTCTACCCAAGTGATTGTAGTTCACTAAATGTTATTATCTGTGGGACGTTAAAGCAATGTCCGTTGACCTTCTTCAAGGACATCTGCCATAGTAAACAGCTTCATACTGAATGAATGACGTTTCCATTCAAAACTTGTCATAATCCAAGACTTCCTCATTACAAGACTTTACACAGTTGGTAAGATCCATGCAGTCATACATAAAAAATACAAATAGGTTAGAGACTTCCTTTGGCTAACCTCTCTGCAATATGCCAAGACCTGGACGTTGGCATTACGGAATATAATGTTCAAAAATACGATCAAATACATTCGTCGCTCGTAGGTATTTCCATTACGATAGATTTAAGTGAGGCTAAGATCTCTACTGTTCCATTCTAGAAACCCAGCAAAATATGGATTCCCGCTAGACTCCAGTGATGAGTAGCCATTTCACTTAACCATCAACATATTAATAAAATGAGGGCTCAAAACAACTTACGTATCGAACTGGATGTTGGCTTCTACCTGAAGACCAAACATCCTTCATAAACAATTCTTCTACAGAATTGTACAGAATAAAATATCAACACACGGACAGTAAGTCCGACTTGCCCTTACAAGATCCTGACGTCATACCCCCCTAAACTAGGTAACCCGTGCGTCCAGCGCAACTCACACTCTGCATTGTGCACGCCAGTGCGTCAATAAATCGAACGCACAAATAATATAACTATATCAAGACTGGTGCTTACACTGGCAGGACCATAGACTGCCCACTATGTAAAAAGTACGCAACATACTTCTAACGTGGTAGATGTGCACATCAAACTGTTATATCAGCGCTGATCTAGCGTTCCTCATGAATCTCTTGAACTTACTGTACTATATAACTCTGATATTTCTTTTTGGTGTGGCTTCCTCGGCCTCTTGTAAACACTCCTCTTTATATTTCCTCTTGTCTATTTGTTGATGTTTTTTTTTTAGATCTTGGTACGCTTCTTTGAACACTTTGTAAACCTTGGTTTTGGAACTTCATGTTTTGTTCCTGTTTAAATATGCTTTCTTGTTTTATTGTTTCCCTGTCTTGTATCTTATTGATGGTTTCCGTTGTTATCCGCGATTTGTGCTTGCGATCTCTTTTTCGAAACTGAAGAGCTGGAATAACACGGTGGGGATTATAAGATTCTAAAAGGTAAAGACGTTATGCCTTTGATTGTCCTTTTTAACAGACTAAGCAGCGACGACTTTCAGGCCAGCTGTTTACACAACGAGGTAGTCCATTCACTGCAATTCTTGTTATACTAATCTAAGTAAACAAACAAGATTATCTGCTTATATGGGACCTACCAATATAATAAAATGAGTCACGGGTGTCATAATGTTGGCATCATTCTAGATCGTTTAGGTCAACAATAAATTTATGGTGTTAGAACATCACAATCTCTAAAGTAATGATTTTAATAACTGATAAGTTTTGAATCTTCTAATATATACAGGAAACACTTGTAACGTAGTACAAGTACTATAGTGAAGTGCTTTTACAGCGACATAGAAGAAAAAAAAATAATTGACTAAAGTGCTTGTATAATACATATGAACACCTTGATATCATTATCCATTCCCTGCTATCTATGGATCCTGGTGCTACCCCTGATGTTGGTTACTTGTGAGCTAGCCCACACTAAACATTCACCAGCTCTTGCAGTGGCTGTTCAGTTCATGTGTGTCAAGTTAATACAGTGATGATGTTGCCAGCCTCATATGTCACTGTAGACCTGCAAGGAAATTATAAATGTAAGGAAAAGTGTACATATTACAACTTTCTCCGTATTGGGCGAAGTAATACACAGTCGTGATACACAAAATGGACGTAATTTACTGTAACTAGTTTGAGATGCTGTAATCCCTCAGATAGATGAAGTTATTTTGTACTGAATCCTTCTACTATTCCCACTTGAAGAGGGTCATAAGGCTTTTGCTTTCAGTAATTTTATGGACGTTTTACGCTCCTTGATGTTGTGACGAAATGGACGACCTCTTAGCGATCTTTGGTTCTCTCCGGCAGTATCGGTATATTTGTGTTACGGATTTTTATTATGTGTTGTCAATTATCGTACTTTTCTTTCTCTCTTTCTTTCCTCGTTATTTTTCTGCTAAGTAGCAGAAATTTGATTTTATCAAAGAACCCTGTAGGTGATAAATATCACATTTGCAAGGAGCGGCTGATATGATACATCACATTTGCTTGGCGCTACCGAGATTTGTTGGTTATAGGCGAGGCAGATTAACACGTACATCGGCCAGCGCTTCGGCTTAATGATCGATAAGACACGGAGTTTGCGTACTCATACGACATATAACGAGCTTACTGTCTGTGCGACACATGTGGGCAGACAAGTGTGATATAATCGTTTCCGGTCACTGGGTTAAAAGAGATCATAGATTTATTACATTTTAGACAATATGAGTCTACAAATGTGTTTGTGAGAGTGTACACAAGGCATCATATGCCCATATATGGTTATAACACACGCCTTTATATACTGTCTAAGGTGGAGGGAGAAATAAGGTGCTAGCTGCCTTCCCTTTCACCGCTAAGGCTATACCACTGTTGTACTAAATAACGTATATCAAGAACTACACATAGGCTCGTATTGCCAGAGGCATGACACAACAACAGTGAGTGACATATAACTAACGCTCATAAAACAGCTTATATCCTGTTTATTCAATTAAACAAATGGCCACACGTGGCCATTATGAAAATACAACATCACGACTATATACGTACTACAACAGGGGAATGCATGTACTACTATCAATCCACAGAACGGATAATCTGGCTACCACTATCCTAAAATGAATATCGCGCCATCACGCGGGAAAAACCTACATAGTAACACTGACTATGAAAATGTACGACAGTAACGTAGCCAGTACCAAACTCAACTCTAAGTAAATAACCACTTCCCTCGAATCCCTAATAGCAGAAATAGCTAACGTTAGGAATAAGGCTCAAATGGCGGGCACCGCGTCACTCTTAGATATCACAGACAGCCAAAGCTGACATACCAGAAAACTACCTCCGCCATGGATGGCAGCCAAATCTCCACTGACTAAAATCACGCCAGACTTGCGCATTTCCTTACTTCCGCTGATCATATGACTCTAATGATCACATGACTATCAGGGCAGTTTTGGACCGTCTAACGACATAGAAATACGGCCTAGAAATACGCCGTGACAATGGTAATACGTGACTTTTACAGGAAGGCATCTTATTTCACATGGGACTATTATAAAATATCACACCCTTTCTGCCTGATATGAAATGATTGGATCTTTCTGATTAGATTCATAACAACATTGAAGGAGAAATATAGGCTTATCATTACGCAGTTTTATTTCCCAGTGAAATTCCCGCTTGCTAAGATAACATTAGACCTCGCCAGAGTGAAGACGAGCTTCATCTTTCCTTTCTGTTAACTGGGCCTTTTATGGGAGAACCAGATAAGACGTAAAAAAGCACAGGAAATCTCTTTCAAA
>JAMPIV010013567.1:0-118501 GCA_024509875.1 Oreohelix idahoensis
GCTTGCGGCGTCATCAATACCATGTCGTGATCATTACCAATGTCGGCGCCAGGAAAAGTCCTAGTCTTGGCTTTATTAATGCTGGACTTGAATCTTTTGGATACAAGAATAAAATCAATTTGGTTATGTATCTCAGTTTTTGGGGCATGCCACGTTGTTCTTCTTGATAACTTATGAGGAAATAGTGTATTTGCAAGGGTTAGTTTATAGATCTTTCGTGATGACTGCAGTAAAAGACTCCTCTGCTCGATTACTTTAATGAGTTCTGGAGCCACCCCACTGGTTGCTATATGGACCAAGGAGTATGCTGTCCACCTCTGGCTTCAGCAAAGCTCTGACCAGGTGCTGCTCAATAACTTTAAGACCACGGTCCCTGAAACAAGAAGGTTGTACCTTCTACGTCAGAACTAATTTACACTCTATTTCTACACTGAGCACAATACATCACAAACATTGAGTTCAGAGCGTTAGGCCAACTGTCAGCTTCATCTGAAATACTTTATACCAGTATTTCCCTCCCTAATGGTTACTACGCCTCTGCAATTCCAGCATTATTTCTTTCTAGTCAATAATCTAGGTGTCAGTGTACTGTTTGGCCATTCCATGCAGTTTTACTTTCCTCCGACACCTTCTGTTCAGGCTGGAGCACTATAGGCTTTACATCATGTTCGCTACTGAACTACACATATATACAGACATAAATTATCAATTTACATTCAATTTTCATTAAAAGATATTGAATATTTCAAGCTTACCACAATTCATGGAAATAATAAACAGTTTCGTTGACTGGCAATGAATATAGCACAACTCCGATCTGCCGATGTCCCAGGCTTTATTTTATAAAAAAATATACACTGGTGCTCAACGCACTGCTTCTTAGTAGGTTTATTACAAGATGTGGCAAGGAACAGACGCTCTGAATTGAGTATATTCGCAGCTCTACCCAATCAAACCATGTCTACACATCTTTTCAAAAAATACCCCTTTTCACGTTTCCCCTGACAACACAAGATAGTATTTATAGCCCGACCAATCGTGTTTAGTCTTACATTTGTTGCGCTCCAATCAAATAGGAGTTAACATGGTAGGCTATTTCCGTAACGTAATGTTTTTTCAAACACGTTATAAAAAACTTTTATGAGCAGAAATGATTTCATGCTGTCAGGCACCCCCACTATTTTATTTTGGCCATAACTTGGTAATTCCTAGACTATTTGCGTAACGTTTTACATATTCTTTGTCAGCAAACCCTAAGGAACCCAAATATACGAATTTAATGGAGCCAATATGCATTTTCTTCTAGGATAGTCGTGCTGTTACTACCTTCTCACTTCCAAACTTGAGGGTGTCTGGGTACTGTCATGTTTTCAAACGTAAACCGGTATAATGTCATAATTCCCAATAAGCGTTTTTCAGGATTTTAAAACCTAACTCTGGTATGGGTAGTGAATTTTATCACTGTCGATTTGAAATAAAGTTAGTGCATGTGGCCTTACACGCGTGATGGCAGCAATTGTGTATCGCGCGACGCGTGTTTAGTGTTGCATGTGTCCTTGCTTTCTGCCTCTCCCTTCTCTCTATCCTTTAGTCCATCTGTCTTTTAGTTACGCCGTGTATGGAATGAATGAAATATTAAATCTAGGTCATTGATCAGCTTGCGTATCTCAAGGTTTTTCCAAGAAATACAGTACACGTTTCATTGAAGAAAGCGTGCAGCGACACAGTAGGCTTTTACTATCAACGTGAAAGCGTTACAATTTGCCGACGAAGTAGAAAACAAGGGGGATTTCGAGTACAGTCATTGTGACAGCACTGTTCTTTACCATTCTTCTTTCCTTTTATTAAATTTATTTGTTAGGCTTTACATTTACGTTTTAATTTATATATGGGGATTAGAATAATTCACGACATCTCCCCTCTTAAAACAGACATTATATGTCAGTCCTTTATTCTATATACACATAGAGAAATTTATTATTATTTCTGGGGGTTTACGGTGATTCTCATCACACGGATGGCGGCTTAAAAAATCCGCTCCCAAATTTGTTTTTCCAGATATATACTCAATGCTAAAATTATATGGAGCCAAAAGTAAGGACCATCGGAGTAACCTAGAGTTCTCATGCCTAGCCTGGGCTAGAAACGATAAAGGTTTGTGATCCGTTTGCAACTTAAATGCCTTCCCATACAGATAAATATTGAATTTCTTTATTGCCCATATTACTGCAAGACATTCTTTTTCGCTAGTTGAGTAGTTGATTTCAGCTTTATTCAACTTTCTGCTAGCATATGCCACTGGGCTTAATTCCCCATCCAATGCATCTGATTTCTGTAGTAGAGTTGCACCTAACCCAATATTACTGGCATCCGTCCTTACTATGAATTCTTGACTTAAGTCAGGTAATTTCAAAATAGGTTTACTTGTGAGCTTTTCCTTCAATTCTTGGTAAGCCATTTCACATTGTGGTGTCCATGTAATGCGATCTGGATGTCCTTTACGTGTCAAATCAGTTAACGGTGCACATATGGAATTAAAGTTTTTGATATACTTCTGGTAGAAACCACATAATGAGACAAAGGATCTCACGTCCTTCTTGGTTTGTGGTCTCGGGGCTTTCTTTAGTTTCTCTAAATTCTTTGGGTCAGGGGTCATGTTTCCCTGATAAACTGTGTGTCCCAAAAATTCCAATTCTTTACATCCAACGCAACATTTGGTTGGTCGGGCTGTTAAATTTGCTTCCCTAAGTCGATTAAACAGCATATTCAGAGAGTCAATGTGTTCCTCAAATGTTTCTGTTGCTATAAGGATATCATCCATGAAATTTGTTATATATGGATTATTCAGAGGGTCCAATAATTTTCTCATCATTCTAGAGAAGACACTAGGCGCATTCTTCAATCCAAATGGCAATCTATTAAACTCATAGTGTCCTTCTGAGGTACTAAAAGCTAGGTATGGTCTAACCTCAGGCTTTACTGGAATCTGATAGTATCCTTTACTCAGATCCACTTTTGAGAAATATTTAGCTTTATTTAATCTGGCAAACAGCTGATTTGTATCCGGCAATGGATCCACCTGTCCTTCTGTAATAGCATTCAGTCTCCTGTAATCTATACAGAGTCTATGTTCTCCAGAGGGCTTCCTTAAGAGTACAACACCGGAACTATATGAGGATTCACTGTGTGAAATAATTCCTTCCTTCAACAGATAGTCTATCTCTTCCTTCAAAGCTTTCTCCTTAGCAAACGGAATCGAATATGGTTTCATACAGACAGGTGTGGGGTCTATCAGTTTCATATCATATTCCAATAGGTTTGTATGCCCTGGTCGGTCTGTTAACACCTCTGCATGATTATTTAGAACCTGTTGCACTCTCTCTTTCTGAGTTTTCGTTAAATGTGTACTGATTTTCACCTGTGCTGCTGTCTCACAGGGGTGTAATGGATATTCAAATGATGAAAGTGGTTCCTTTTTCATCTCCATGGCGATGGACAAGGTCAACAAGTGTGTCTCTTCCTGATGTTCTCTTTCCAAATATTTCTTCAGGAGATTCACATGATAGATTTTTTCTTTCCCCTTCTTATCTATCTTATAATTTGTTCTAGACACCTTCTCTAAAACTGTATATGGACCTTGCCATCCAATCTGTAACTTATTCTGACTCCCGGGGAGAAGAAGCAGTACCTTCTCTCCCACAGCCAAATCTCTGTCTTTCGCCTTCCTGTTATAATAGGCAGCATGTTTCTTCCTGGCTTGTTTCAAATTTTCATTGGCAAGTTTCCAGCCAGTTTTTAAACGAGTGGTCAGCTCATTCACATATTGGTATGAAGATGTAATGTTTTCCTCTGCCTTTTCATCAGTCCACGTTCTTAACAAAGCTTCGAGTGGACCTTTTATTGGCCTTCCAAACAATAATGTTGCCGGGGCCATACCGGTTGAACTATGGGGTACCTCCCGATAAGCAAAGAGGGCGGCGTGCAGGTACTGGTCCCATGTATCTGGTTTTTCGTGTGCCAACTTTCTCAGGATCGACATCAACGTGCCGTTAAATCTTTCCACTTGGCCGTTCCCTTGGGGATGGTACACACTACAATGGAAGTGTTTGGCCTGGAAGATCCTGAAAACTTCTTCAGTTAGTTTCCCCTTGAACTGAGAGCCATTATCAGTCAAGATTTGATTGGGAAAGCCTAACCTTGTGAAAAATTGTGAGCAATGCCTCTGCCACATGTTTAGAATCAATCGATGACAGGGCTACTGCCTCTCCCCACATAGAACAAGTGTCCACCAGAGTCAGAATGTAGCTGTTCCTTCTCTTGGTTCGGGTGAGAGGTCCCACAAGATCCACGGCAACTCTCTCAAAGGGTGTTCCCACTATGGGCATTTCCCCCAGAGTTGCTGGTGCAGTCCAATGTTTAGGTGCTACTCGTTGGCACTCTGGACAGGATTTTACATATCGTTTGATATCTTCAGTTATTCCTGGCCAGAAATAGTGACAAGCTATTCGCTGTCCTGTTGCGCTGATTCCCATATGACCACTGAAGGGAATCGCATGCCCTAGTTCCAACACTTTAGTCCTATATGAAGTGGGAAGGACCAGCTGTCCGTGACCATTGGATTCAGATCCAGCCTTCCTATATATCAATTTGTTCTTCATATAAAACTCTCCCTTGCCTGGAGGTGTATGAGATTTGGGCAACTTCTTGAAACATGGCTTGAGTGTTTTGTCCTCAGCCTGTGCCTTCCTCATCTCATCTGGATGAGTATTTATTGGATTATCCTCCTCCTTTTTAGACTGTGATCTGGTCTGCACTGTTGCCAATATCACAGGTCTCTTGGGATTCCCCAAGAAGACATATCTACACCCCAATATCAGAGGGTAGATTGGCTCATTTATCACTGCTGCTTTTATGATTCCTTCCACATATCGCGTTTTCACTTTTATTCGGGCGACGGGAAGTGTCATGGTAGCTACATCCTTGGTTGCAGTTTGAATCTCCACTGTTTCTGTGGTGTATTGATCGGCCTGCACCAGGTGAGAACTCACAACGGAATCGTAATCTAAACCGGTATCATATAAACACCTTATAGTGACACCATTACAGATGACATCTTCACACACTGGGGGGTGGTATGGTTCCTGTAGTTCTTCAGGTTTGACCTTCTTTTCCTTTTTCCCCGATGTCATAGCAGCACAATGAGGAGGTTTCCTTCTACAATGGTCAGTGTCATGATTGTTCATCTTACAATTTTTACACCACCTTTTTCCTTGGTTGAAAGATTTTCTTTCATCATATTTCCTTTCATCGAATTGTGGGGTTTTATTTTTATTTTCATACCGTGGCCTATCAAACTGGTGCTTACCTTTGTTTTGATCCCTAGGATCAAATTTATTAAAGTTCTGGGGTGCCCTAAAGTTATCCACCTGTTTCTTTTTATTACCTGTTACCTCTGCTTGAGCTGCTTGATACCTTTCAGCAACATTTAGCAACTCACCCAGCCTCTCTGCACCTTGTTCCATGAGAAACTTTCTCAGGTCTGGAGCCATGGACTCTCTTAGTTGCTCTATAAGGACCATTTCCTTAAGATCTTGGGTTTTCCCCAGAGAAGTCCATTTCTCCAAGTATGTCTCTATTCGTGCAGAGAACTGGTGATAGGTTTCACCTGACAGTAGTTTAGCATTCCTAAATTTTTTCCTATAAAATTCTGCATTCTTTTCATATCTTAACAAAAGAGCCTGCTTTAGCATGTCATAATTTTCCTGATCACTTCTGCTCATTTTTGCAAAAACTTCATAAGCTGCCCCACGAAGTCCCTGAGATAACTTTAAGCTCCACCTTTCTCTCTCTAACCCATATGTGGTAGCTAATAGTTCATACCTATTTAGATAGCTCTCTATATCATCGTCTTTCTCAACAAAATGATCTAAATGAAAATTCATAGCTGAGGTTGAGGCTCCCTGGCTAGCAGTGGCATCAGAGGCAAAGGGACTGGCACCATTTTCAGGAGCATGGCCTTGAAACTCAAACTCCCTTAGTCGTAACTCATGTTCCCTTTGTAATCTCTTCTCCTCCTTTTCTGCTTCCCTTTCTGCAGCTAATTTCTTCTCTTCCCTTTCTGCAGCTAATTTCTTCTCTTCTCTTTCTGCAGCCAATCTTTTGTCTTCTCTTTCTGCCTCCAATTTCTTAGCCTCTTTGTCAGCCTCAATCTGCAACCTCTTAGCCTCAGCCTCAATCTGCAACCTCTTAGTCTCAGCCTCTAATTTTCTTTCGGCCTCTTTTTCTAATCTTCTTTCTTCCCGTTCAATATATTTGTCACATTCAGCAGTGACATAAGAAATCATAATTTGCCCGTCCATTCCTAACTCTTTCGCAGTCTGTACAGCAGCAGATCGAAATTTTGCCAGGTCGGCCATTGTCTAACAGATAAATGTCTAAAATATGTAACTAAACAATTTTATCTATGACTAATTAACTCAGGACAACACAGGCACTGTGAGCTCAACCTTATTTATTTTCACCCAAGGATACCTTTTAATTCTTATTATTCCCTGAAGTGAATTACCCCCAATATTTGTAATAGGGAAAGATTCAAAATCCCGAGGGCGAGCCCCCAATATATGTGGTGAAGTGGGATGTTATAAATATTTATAGGGGACTTAGTGTACTGACTGAGATCAGCTGTGAAGGTATCTATATCTAATAAGAGTAGTGTATTATAGATAACCTTACTTGCTGCCACATATGTATACCTCAGTCAGAATTATTCTGGAATAGTGTGATGACTACGTTATATGTCTAGGGTATGTGTATGATGAAGTGTAAGTCATAACAACAACAGACAGATAAACAATTTAATTTATTCCACCACACTTGACAACACTGTGACACTCACATACATAAAACACTCTACGAGGATATCTTAAAGGAGTCACTGATAACTTTTCAAATAACAATATGTATTCAGTGCTGTCATGAATGTATATGTGTCCTGATTCAAATACAAAGGGAACCAGGAATCACAATCAATTTTAATTACAAGTTATATGTACAGAATTTATTAATATGAATCTTGTAGTGACATATATTATTAATAGTATCCTATGTGTGTCAGTTGTGTAGTAGTAATATGAGGTAATACTGGTTTTGTTTTGTTCAAGCTCTGTTGGTATTTGTCATCATGACTTCAATAGTTTTTTTTCTATTGGAACTAGTATTGGAGATGTTCTCAATTCCTGGTATTAAAACAATTAAATTCCCCCTCTTAATTTTATTTTACAATGTCATTTTAAGATGGGGGTACATAATGTTGAGCTCCATGGCCACACTCTCTTATCTTTCGTGATGACTGCAGTAAAAGACTCCTCTGCTCGATTACTTTAATGAGTTCTGGAGCCACCCCACTGGTTGCTATATGGACCAAGGAGTATGCTGTCCACCTCTGGCTTCAGCAAAGCTCTGACCAGGTGCTGCTCAATAACTTTAAGACCACGGTCCCTGAAACAAGAAGGTTGTACCTTCTACGTCAGAACTAATTTATACTCTATTTCTACACTGAGCACAATACATCACAAACATTGAGTTCAGAGCGTTAGGCCAACTGTCAGCTTCATCTGAAATACTTTATACCAGTATTTCCCTCCCTAATGGTTACTACGCCTCTGCAATTCCAGCATTATTTCTTTCTAGTCAATAATCTAGGTGTCAGTGTACTGTTTGGCCATTCCATGCAGTTTTACTTTCCTCCGACACCTTCTGTTCAGGCTGGAGCACTATAGGCTTTACATCATGTTCGCTACTGAACTACACATATATACAGACATAAATTATCAATTTACATTCAATTTTCATTAAAAGATATTGAATATTTCAAGCTTACCACAATTCATGGAAATAATAAACAGTTTCGTTGACTGGCAATGAATATAGCACAACTCCGATCTGCCGATGTCCCAGGCTTTATTTTATAAAAAAATATACACTGGTGCTCAACGCACTGCTTCTTAGTAGGTTTATTACAAGATGTGGCAAGGAACAGACGCTCTGAATTGAGTATATTCGCAGCTCTACCCAATCAAACCATGTCTACACATCTTTTCAAAAAAATACCCCTTTTCACGTTTCCCCTGACAACACAAGATAGTATTTATAGCCCGACCAATCGTGTTTAGTCTTACATTTGTTGCGCTCCAATCAAATAGGAGTTAACATGGTAGGCTATTTCCGTAACGTAATGTTTTTTCAAACACGTTATAAAAAAAATTTTATGAGCAGAAATGATTTCATGCTGTCAGGCACCCCCACTATTTTATTTTGGCCATAACTTGGTAATTCCTAGACTATTTGCGTAACGTTTTACATATTCTTTGTCAGCAAACCCTAAGGAACCCAAATATACGAATTTAATGGAGCCAATATGCATTTTCTTCTAGGATAGTCGTGCTGTTACTACCTTCTCACTTCCAAACTTGAGGGTGTTTGGGTACTGTCATGTTTTCAAACGTAAACCGGTATAATGTCATAATTCCCAATAAGCGTTTTTCAGGATTTTAAAACCTAACTCTGTATGGGTAGTGAATTTTATCACTGTCGATTTGAAATAAAGTTAGTGCATGTGGCCTTACACGCGTGATGGCAGCAATTGTGTATCGCGCGACGCGTGTTTAGTGTTGCATGTGTCCTTGCTTTCTGCCTCTCCCTTCTCTCTATCCTTTAGTCCATCTGTCTTTTAGTTACGCCGTGTATGGAATGAATGAAATATTAAATCTAGGTCATTGATCAGCTTGCGTATCTCAAGGTTTTTCCAAGAAATACAGTACACGTTTCATTGAAGAAAGCGTGCAGCGACACAGTAGGCGTTTACTATCAACGTGAAAGCGTTACAATTTGCCGACGAAGTAGAAAACAAGGGGGATTTCGAGTACAGTCATTGTGACAGCACTGTTCTTTACCATTCTTCTTTCCTTTTATTAAATTTATTTGTTAGGCTTTACATTTACGTTTTAATTTATATATGGGGATTAGAATAATTCACGACAGCCACATAGTTTATTGTGCGCCATATTCGGAAACTGCCTATGGGAAAGATTAATGTCACGACGCCCTAAGTAGGAATGCAGTTTTATTGTGAATTTGTGTCAAATGTGTTTGTAAATTTGCCATAACATTTTACGACTGTAAGTCCAAAAGAGAAGAAAAGTGATAGTAGCTTCTGGAGTGCCACAGCGTTCAATTAACATCTGACACCATACCTAGAAGTTGAAAAGACATAAATGACCAGTCACAGGATTTGGGCAACCCTACTGATAGTATGGAAGACAAGCAATGCTTCAGGGACAGAGGTTGTGAAGTTGTGTGTAACAGATGAGAATACACATGCCTGATTGTAGAAAATGGAGATAAGATCTGGTGCAAATGGTCAGCACACGTGTCTGACCCAGGTAAGCGTACTGTCAATTAGTTGTGGAATTGTTATAAGACAGGCATTATAGGGGAGGGAATGTTCCTTCTCATTACAGGTCATATCACCATTTAAAAAGTTGTGCCACTATCCTGGAGAAGACAGAAATTGCAGGCAGTGGACGCTCACAATACAGGCTGAGCTACAGGCGTCTTTTCTTCCAGAAGGCAGCACTATCTGTGTGATCATATACACAGTTGGGAGCAACTAGTCTCAGACAGACTATTAAGTTAAGTCCCTTACACGGGCACATGAGAGCTCATTTACATAAATAAAATAACAATCCACAACATAGATTTCCAGACCTGGGGAGGATGTAGAAAACAGATCTTCCAACAATAGTTTAGTTACAAGTTCAAGTATTTAAAAAAGACTGTGAGGTGCACAAGAAAGTGACATTTAGTGATACAAGTCATGAACACTTTTCAACATATTAATTTCTATACTGAAAATAAAAAAACTTCTCGTGAGTTTGATACCTCCTGTCCAAAACATTGAGTACAGGAAGAATAAAACCATATATATATATATATATATATATATATATATATATATATATATATATATATATATATATATATATATATTTCATATAGTTATATATATATATATATATATATATATATATATATATATATATAATTCTACAACCAGCCTTACTTCCTTAATTTTATTAAGTTACAATTCTGTTTTGCCATTTGTCATACAACATCACAATAATTACATTACCCTAGACACTTGCCATACACACCCTCACAGATTCTTTAGTCAGGTGAGATCTCGAGAGGTGACAGTTAGGGACCCAGAGACTTTCAACATCATCATCCTTTACTCTGGGAACTTGCATAGTCTGACCTCACCGTGATTGTTTATACACCCTTACTCTGTTCAGAGATGGGGCTATTGCTCAGAAGACCAGTCTCCTACCTGGCACTATTCTAGTGTCATCTGACACATCTAATTGTCCAAGGGAACCTATATTCTATACTCTAAAACCTCTCACCACAGATTGAGGGCCTGTCCGGGATTAATGTACCACCATACCCTGGGACTCTTAGCATAAGAAATAAATAAATCAGTTGTGGAAATTGAATGAGCTGTCATTGCCTATATTTTAGTAATATAATTATCATTTGTTAAATTATATTTTAAGATAAATAATTTGTGAAAGAACGAAAAAATTTCAGTGTTGGCCAAACTCAGATCTGCTGCAGTGCAGACGGCGAAAGAACTTGGCATGGAGGGGCAAGCTCTGATTCAATATGTAACTACTGAATGTAATAAACTTATTGATAGGAGATTAGCTGAAGAGAAAAGGTTACAATTAGAAGCAGATAAAGAAGCTAGGACATTAGAAGCTGATAGAGAGGCTAGGAAATTAGATGCTGACAGGGAGGCTAAGAAATTAGAGGCTGATAGGGAGGCAGAAGAAAAAAGATTGCAAAAGGAGGCAGAAGAAAAAAGATTGCAAAGGGAGGCAGAAGAAAGGAGATTGCATTAGATATGAGAAGAACGGGGAAATTTATTGGAAGAAATTAGGAAATGCTAAGCTACTGTCTGGGGAGACTTACCACTAGTTCTCTGCCAGAGTGGAAACCTATTTGGAGAAATGGACTGCTCTGGGGAAAACCCAAGATCTGAAGGAAATGATTATGAAGGAGGAATTGAGAGAGTCCATGGCTCCAGACCTGAGAAAATTTCTCACGGATCAAGGTGCAAAGAGGCTGGGGGAGATTCTCAATGTTGCTGAGAGATATCAGGCAGCCCAGTCAGAAGTAGCTGGAGGTAAAAAGAAACCAGTAGAGAGTAATAAACCCCCACAAAGTCAGAATAGGTTTGACAATAAAGATCAAACATATAGGTATAAACAAAATTTTGATAGGCCAAGATATGATCCTAGAGACAGAAACCCTCAAGTAAATGACAGGAAACCCTACAGACCAGAAGGAAAATGGTGTAAATTTTGTAGGTTAAACAACCATAACACTAAGGACTGTAGGAAGAAAAATAACCATCCATATCACGTTGCATGCCTTAAAACAGGAAATAAGGGAAAGAAGGAACACCCTACTGGACAGCAGGAACCTTATCATCCTCCTGTATGTGAAGAAGTAGTATGCAATGGGGCCACTATTAAGTGCCTTTATAATACTGGATTGGATTTTGATTCAGTCGTGAGTTCGCACCTAGTGCACCCAGATCAATATACCACAGAAACAGTGGAGATACAAGGGGCAACTAAGGAAGTAGCAACCATGACACTTCCCATTGCAAGAATCAATATAAAAACTCGCTATGTGGAAGGAGTGATTAGAGCAGCAGTGATAAACGAACCAATCTACCCTCTGATATTGGGGTGTAGATATGTGTTTTTGGGAAATCCCAAAAGACCAGTGATTACAGCGGCAGTACAGAACAGGTCACAGTCAAGGAAGGAGGAAGATAACCCAATAAATACTCATCCAGAGGAGATGAGGAAGGCACAGGCTGAGGATAAGTCATTAAAGCCGTGTTTCAGAAAACTCCCAAAAAGCCATACCCCTCCAAACAAAGGAGATTTTTATATGAAGAACAAGTTAATGTATAGGAAGGCTGGAACTGGATCAAATGGTCATGGTCAGCTGGTACTTCCCACTTCATATAGGGAAAAGGTGATAAAAAGAACACATGTTGCATCAGACGGTGGACATGAGAAAATAGGTACTACATGTCAAACAGTATCGATGACATTTTATTGGCCAGGCGTAGCTGCGGACATTGCATAATTTGTGGAGGCCTGTGACCAATGTAACAAGGGAAAGCACACATGTTGGGAAAATCTTCAGGACCTACAGAAGCACCACGGTGAAAACAGGCCTGAAAATAACAGAATAAATAAATATGATAAGGTAGACACGGTGGATAAGAAAACCCCTTTTCACACACAGTCTTCACATAAACTAGTTAGAATGGCCACTATGCGTATGGTACAAAAAGTGATCTCAACCCAGTCCCACCCAACAATCCCTTGGTCGAAATTCCTGGAACTGGACGAAAATAGAAGAGAGGGAAGCCCCCTCACTTTGAAACTGAAACTGCAGGAAAACACCAGTCGGAAAATTGGTAGTGGACGGTTGGTGTGTGATAGCAAATTAAAGGGAGAAAAGTCACCACCAAAATACTTCCAATTACATAAGCATTACCGAAAGGGCACCGGTAACATGGAAAATGGGTCGGCCACATTAAAGCCCATAAAAGGTCCATTGGAAGCCTTATTGAGGACATGGACAGATGAGAAGGCAGAAGAGACTGTAACCTCATCATATCAGTATGCGAACGAGCTGACCACTCGATTAAAAACTGGCTGGAAACTCGCAAATGATAACCTAAGACAAGCCAGGAAGAAGCATGCTGCATATTATAATAGGAAAGCGAAGGATAGGGAGCTTGCTGTGGGATAGAAGGTGCTTCTTCTGTTACCCGGCAGCAACAACAAACTTCAGATAGGATGGCAAGGTCCATATACAGTTCTAGAAAAGGTATCTAGAACTGATTACAAGATAGACAAGAAGGGGAAGGAAAAAGTCTATCATGTGAACCTCCTTAAGAAATACTATGATAGACGAGTCGAGGAAGGGACACATTTAATGACCTTGGCCATAGCCACTGAGATGAAGAACGAACCTCTCACCTCTTATGAATATCCCCTGAAACCATGCAAAACTCCTGCGCAGGTAAAAATCAGTAATCATCTGACACAAGGGCCGAGGGAGAAGATTCGGAAGGTTCTGGAAAATCATACAGACGTGTTAACGGACACACCGGGGCACACAAATTTGCTGGAGTGTGAGATGAAACTGCTAGACCCAACACCCATCTGTATGAGAGCATATACTATCCCATTCGCAAAAGAGAAAGCTTTGAAAGAGGAGATAGAGTATTTGTTACAAGAAGGGATTATTTCTCATAGTGAATCTCCTTATAGTTCCAGTGTGGTATTGCTGAGAAAACCATCTGGAGAGCATAGGCTGTGCATAGATTACAGGAAACTGAATGCTGTCACAGAAAGTCAGGTGGATCCACTACCGGATACTAACCAACTGTTTGCCAGGTTGAATAAGGCAAAATATTTCTCAAAAGTATATCAAAGTAAGGGATATTACCAGATCGCAGTGAAGCCTGAGATTTGACCTTATCTAGCCTTTAGCACCTCGGAAGGGCACTACGAATTCAACACGTTGCCGTTTGGATTGAAAAATGCTCCGAGTGTGTTTTCTAGAATGATGAGAAAACTGTTGGATCCCCTGAAAAATCCAGGTATTACTAATTTCATGGATGACATCCTCATCGCTACAGAAACCTTTGAGGAACATGTTGACACGCTTAATATGTTATTTGACAGACTCAGAGAGGCAAACTTAACTGCTAGACCAACAAAATGTTGTATTGGATGCAAGGAATTAGAATTCTTGGGACATACTGTACATCAGGGTAGCATGACCCCTGATCCTAAGAACTTGGAGAAGTTGCAGAGAGCACCCAGACCACAGACTAAGAAGGATGTGAGATCCTTTGTCTCACTTTGTGGGTTTTACCAAAATATATTAAAAATGTTAACTCTGTGTGTGCTCCTCTGACAGATTTAACTCGAAAATTGAAACCAGATAAAATAGAATGGTCAGCAGAATGTGAGCTGGCATACAATGAGTTAAAGCAAAAACTCACCAGTAAGTCCATATGGAAATTACCTGATTTGAGTCAGGAATTCGTAGTGAGAATGGACGCTAGTAATGTGGGATTGGGAGCCACATTGTTACAAAGGTCCTCTTCACCAGACGGGGAATTAAACCCAGTTGCTTATGCCAGCCGCAAATTAAACAGAGCGGAACAAAACTACTCAACTATAAAAAAAGAATGTTTGGCTTCAGTCTGGGCGATCAAGAAATCCCAGATCTATCTGTATGGTAGACATTTCGTGGTCCAAAGCGATCATCAGCCCCTGGTTTTTCTTGCTCAGGCAAAACATGGAAATGCAAGATTGTTAAGGTGGTCACTCCTCATACAGCCTTACTCGTTTACCATTGAGTACATTCCAGGTTCGCAGAACGTTGGGGCAGATTTCTTGAGTAGGCACCCACCTGCAAGAAACCAGGATCAACCTCAAGCATAGTTGAGTTAATTTGATCGAGATTGTGATAAAGATAATAAAACTGCACTAGTGGTTCACGCTTTTTAACCGGGGAGATCTGTAGTGAAATGAATCTGTGCCACAACGCGCTCAAATTTCCCCACTTCAAAACCTAGCTAACGCATTTTCACAGTCTATAAGTAACTACAATATTTGAAATTTGTCAACGGCAAGGTCAAACCTACCGCTAAAAATTGGACAAAATAATTTGGATTTTCTACTACCCCATTAAAAATATATAAATTATTTCCATGTTTGACCTTGGTCTGAAAGCCACGGCAAATCAACCGCTAGAAAATTAACTAATGTACTATTAAAATCTATTAATAACTACAGCATTTGAAATATGTCTCAAGGCCATCGTCAAATCAAACCGCCAACATTTAAATAAAAATTTGAATTTTTCTAACATCAAGCATTAAAAGTTACTACCCCCTTTGAACACACTACCCTTCCCAATATTTATTAACGAACGCCGAAAAATTAACAACCAATAGGCTTGTTACCTCGTTTTGTAGAGTCAAGGAAAAAAATTGGTTGTAATGACAGAAAGGCCTAATATGTGTTTTTGAATAAACTTTAATAAATTATTTCTCAATAACTAATGGAAATTAAACACAAGGGGGTATCTGGAATTATAGCGCTAATATTGCTTAATACATTACCATAAAGATTTCCTCATATATAAATTATCTTGACATAGAAAAATTTATTCTTGTAATATTTTCAGTTCAGGAAAAGACGCCTTTAATTATAAAAAAATTACATAGATGAATACGGTGAAGAATAATTAAATGAAACCCATATAGGATGATAAAGGACAACAGGCAGTTTAATTATCAGTTTTGATATTAAAAATTGATCCATAAATAACTGAGATATATGAAATGCAAACTTAAATCAGACGAACGAACACACTTACAATTGCTCAAAGTTTATAGCTAGGGGGAAAAGTTAAAATTTCAGGACGCGTTTCTGATTGGTTAAGTGTGGTGAGCATAGGGGCAATAAAATTAACATTTTGCCGGCATAGTCCGCCATATGAAAAATACTATTTGCCAACTTGAGATCAGCGGGAGAGCATTTGTGACCAAGCTTTCACCGTCTGGACACTAGAGCATTCTTGAACACCCATTTAATGCTAGTCAAGCTTGTGCATATTGTGACATATTCTTACTTGAGGGTAAGGCAGAATAAGTTTATTTGTAGAAATTAATTAACATGTCGGCCACATAGTTTATTGTGCGCCATATTCGGATACTGCCTATGGGAAAGATTAATGTCACGACGCCCTAAGTAGGAATGCAGTTTTATTGTGAAATTGTGTCAAATGTGTTTGTAAATTTGCCATAACATTTTACGACTGTAAGTCCAAAAGAGAAGAAAAGTGATAGTAGCTTCTGGAGTGCCACAGTGTTCAATTAACATCTGACACCATACCTAGAAGTTGAAAAGAAATAAATGACCAGTCACAGGATTTGGGCACCCCTACTGATAGTATGGAAGACAAGCAATGCTTCAGGGACAGAGGTTGTGAAGTTGTGTGTAACAGATGAGAATACACATCCCTGATTGTAGAAAATGGAGATAAGATCTGGTGCAAATGGTCAGCACACGTGTCTGACCCAGGTAAGCGTACTGTCAATTAGTTGTGGAATTGTTATAAGACAGGCATTATAGGGGAGGGAATGTTCCTTCTCATTACAGGTCATATCACCAACTAAAAAGTTGTGCAACTATCCTGGAGAAGACAGAAATTGCAGGCAGTGGACGCTCACAATACATGCTCAGCTACAGGCCGTCTTTTCTTCCAGAAGGCAGCACTATCTGTGTGATCATATACACAGTTGGGAGCAACTAGTCTCAGACAGATTATTAAGTGAAGTCCCTTACATGGGCACATGAAAGCTCATTCACATAAATAAAAAAATAATCCACAACATAGATGTCCTGACCTGTGGAGGATGTAGAGAACAGATCTTCCAACAATAGTTTAGTTACAAGTTCAAGTATTTTAAAAAAAGACTGTGAGGTGCCCAAGAAAGTGACATTTAGAGATACAAGTCATGAACACTTTTCAACATATTGATTTCTTTACTTTAAATAAAAACTTCTCGTGAGTTTGAAACTTCCTGTCCAAAACATTGAGGTACAGGAAGAATAAAACCATATATATATATATATATATATATATATATATATATATATATATATATATATATATATATATATATATATTTATATATATATATATATATATATATATATATATATATATATATATATATATATATATATATATATATATATATATATATATATAATTCTACAAACAGCCTTACTTGTTTAATTTTATTAAGTTACAGTTCTGTTTTGCCGTTTTTCATACAACATCACAAAAATTGCATTACCCTAGACACTTGCAATACACACCCTCACAGATTCTTTAGTCAGGTGAGATCTCGAGAGGTGACAGTTAGGGACCCAGAGACTTTCAACATCATCATCCTTTACTCTGGGAACTTGCATAGTCTGACCTCACTGTGATTGTCTATACACCCTTACTCTGTTCAGAGAAAGGAGTATTGCTCAGAAGACCAGTCTCCTACCTGGCACTATTCTAGTGTCATCTGACACATCTAATTGTCCAAGGGAACCTATATTCTATACTCTAAAACCTCTTACCACAGATTGGGGTCCTGTCCTGGATTATTGTACCACCATACCCTGGGACTCTTAGCATAAGAAATAAATAAATCTTTTGTGGAAATTGAATGAGCGGTCATTGCCTATAGTTTAGTAATATAAGTATCATTTGTTAAATTATATTTTAAGATAAATAATTTGTGAAAGGAAGAAAAGATGACAGACTTGGCCAAATTCAGATCTGCTACAGTGCAGACGGCGAAAGAACTTGGCATGGAGGGGCAAGCTCTGATTCAGTATGTAACTACTGAATGTGACACATATATTGATAGGGAAGATAGGAGGTTAGCGGAAGAGAAAAGATTACAATTAGAATCAGATAAAGATGCTAGGAAGTTAGAGACTGATAGAGAGGCTGAAGTTACAAGATTACAAGAAGATGCTGAAAGAGAAGAAAAGAGATTGCAACGGGAGACAGAAGAAAAGGGATTGCAGATGGAGGCGGACAAAGAGGAAAAGAGATTGCAGATGGAGGCGGACAAAGAGGGAAAGAGAGTGCAGATGGAGGCGGACAAAGAGGAAAAGAGATTGCAAAGGGAGGCAGAAGAAAGGAGATTGCAGATGGAGGCTGACAAAGAAGACAAAAGATTGCAAAGAGAGCATGAATTAAGACTAAGAGAACTGGAACTTCAAGGCTATGCTCCAGAAAATGGTAACAGCCCCTCTACCTCTGATGCCAGTACAAGTCAGGGTGCCTCTAACTTAACTATGAATTTTCACTTAGATCCTTTTGTGGAGAAGGACGACGAGATTGAGTCCTATCTCAGTAGGTATGAAAGATTAGCTACAAATTATGGGTTAGAGAATGAGAAGTGGAGTTTAAAATTATCCCAAGGGCTTAGGGGAACCTCTTATGAAGTCTTCTCAAAGTTAAGCAGAGAAGACCAAGAAGACTATGATATTTTAAAACAGGCTTTACTAATTAGATATGAGAAGAACGGGGAATTTTATAGGAAGAAATTAGGAAATGCTAAGCTACTGTCTGGGGAGACTTACCACCAGTTCTCTGCCAGACTGGAAACCTATTTGGAGAAATGGACTGCTCTGGGGAAAACCCAAGATCTGAAGGAAATGATTATGATGGAGCAATTGAGAGAGTTCATGGCTCCAGACCTGAGAAAATTTCTCACGGAACAAGGTGCAGAGAGGCTGGGGGAGATTCTCAATGTTGCTGAGAGATATCGGGCAGCCCAGTCAGAAGTAGCTGGAGGTAAAAAGAAACCAGTAGAGAGTAATAAACCCCCACAAAGTCAAAATAGGTTTGACAATAAAGATCAAACATATAGGTATAAACAAAAATTTTGATAGGCCAAGATATGATCCTAGAGACAGAAACCCTCAAGTAAATGACAGGAAACCCTACAGACCAGAAGGAAAATGGTGTAAATTTTGTAGGTTAAGTAACTATAATACTAAAGACTGTAGGAAGAAAAATAACCCTCCATATCACGCTGCATGCCTTAAAACAGGAAATAAGGGAAAGAAGAAACACCCTACTGGACAGCAGGAACCTTATCATCCCCCTGTATGTGAAGAGGTAGTATGCAATGGGGCCACTATTAAGTGCCTTTATGATGCTGGATTGCATTTTGACTCAGTCGTGAGTTCTCACCTAGTGCACCCAGATCAATATACCACAGAAACAGTGGAGATACAAGGGGCAACTAAGGAAGTAGCAACCATGACACTTCCCATTGCAAGAATAACAGTACAAACTCGCTATGTGGAAGGAGTGATTAGAGCAGCAGTGATAAACGAACCAATCTACCCTCTGATATTGGGGTGTAGATATGTGTTTTTGGGAAATCCCAAAAGACCAGTGATTATGGCGGCAGTATAGACCAGGCCACAGTCAAGGAAGGAGGAAGATAACCCAATAAATACTCATCCAGAGGAGATGAGGAAGGCACAGGCTGAGGATAAGTCATTAAAGCCGTGTTTCAGAAAACTCACAATAAAGCCATACCCCTCCAAACAAAGGAGACTTGTATATGAAGAACAAGTTAATGTATAGGAAGGCTGGTATAGGATCCAATGGTCATGGACAATTAGTTTTTCCAACGTCATATAGGGAAAAGGTGTTGGAGTTAGGACATGCTATCCCCTTCAGTGGTCACATGAGGATTAGCGCCACAGGACAACGTATTGCTTGTCATTACTTCTGGCCAGGGATAACCGAAGATATTAAACTATATGTAACATACTGCTCAGAATGTCAAATGGTAGCTCCAAAACATTGGACTGCACCTGCAACTCTAGGGGAGATGCCAATCATGGGAACCCCTTTTGAGAGAGTTGCCGTGGATATTGTTGGACCTCTCACACGAACCACGAGGAGAAACAGTTACATCCTTACTTTGGTGGACACTTGTTCTATGTGGGGAGAGGCAGTAGCCATGTCATCAATCGACTCCAAACATGTGGCAGAGGCGTTACTTACAATATTCACAAGATTAGGATTTCCCCACCAGATATTGACTGATAATGGATCGCAGTTCAAGGGGAAACTAACTGAGGAAGTTTTCAGGATCTTTCAAGCCAGGCACTTTCCCTGTAGTACGTATCACGCCCAAGGGAACGGGCAGGTGGAAAGGTTCAACGGGACACTTATTTCCATCCTGCGAAAGTTGGCACATGAAAAACCTGACACATGGGTGATAAGGGTGGAATTAGGATGCCGTCAAATTACCACCTCTATCGACACCAGGTATTACAATGCAAGATGTGGGTGTCTTATCTGGTTTAGATTGTTGCTGTGTGTGTTGCAGTAGAACAGTTCACAGGGTACACCATAGGCAACATGACGTGTAGAGTCATAAAATGGTAACTTCGCTTTAGGTTTATACCATTTATTGCACGCCACAAAACAGTCATGATACTTATGTTATCATCAGCATAGTATAACGAATGCAGCATTCAAACTCATGTTAACTGACAGTCATGTAGAAGTCAATACTCAATAGTTGTATGGAAAAACAAATATCATAGCGAAGCTTGATAAATAATACATATAACTTCTGCAACCGTGGTCAGCTGCAGATCCTTAATGTTCATAGACAATAATAATTATTCCTTCCTGATGCTAGCAGATCAGATGTATACAATACGTCCGTTTACTGTCTGCACGTGAGTAGCATACATGGATTACAGGTCAGCTCGACCTTTATAACCTTCCTAAGTCTAACCATCTGACTTGGACGTGATCTCTGATATAACGAATCCTGGAACACAGACAATAGTCTTGTTGGTCTAGAGCGACCCATAGATATATATAACTAGTTCAGGTATAAAGATACCGGTGACTTAATCCTAGTCAAAGTACCTCTCCATTTTGAATCACACAGGCGAGCAAAAAAGGCGACAAAATGACGAACCTCTAGATGATAGCCTAAAGTTCGATACAAGAGGAATTACCTTATTTCGGAAAATCAACCATGAACATATGCCTCCAGGCAGGCTTGAATAATACGGGGAAATAGTCTAGTTAGCTAACTAACTCACAAAGACAATGTATTTCCCTCAGAGAATCACAAGACGCAGTCGCGTCCGCTCGCTAATCAGTCCATTTCTCAACTCCCCGACCTGGGCGGAACAACAAACGATAACCAAGTCGAGACATGCGCAGAGTGACAATCTCTGAGTCGCTGTTCACAATAAGACGATTCTAAGAACATTCGAGATAAAAGTCTTACACAGTCGCGCCTTTTATGGACATGAACAGAAGCGTTAAGAAAGGTTTCAAACATCTACAACAGTTGACTGATACTACCAAATAAGGAGATATGGTCACGCTTCGTTCAAGACATTATAGACCGAACGTGTCTCTATACAAGAGGAGGTAAACTCATAAAAAAATAGCAGTATCGATATTTCGGGTTCTGTCCCTTTGACCATAAAATATATATAACATGCATTTCAGTCAAATAATGATCATACATACGAAAAACGATCATACAAAGACTTTGGAAAAAAAGTAATTATTTGTGCGTAACATTACCGCACCCTCCCGGGAAAAAAAAAAATGAAACTTTTTTTTTTTTTTTAAATCCTGGAGCCGGAAAAATCTAGGCTCCTAACGCACGTATGATGCGCGGATATACCTAACAAAATAGCTCAACACTTGGAGCGAACTGAGATCATATCCCAGGTCCTTAGAGAAAAATTTATCTAAGTATACGCGTATATATCCCAGGAAGGTGCCACCAACACAAACCACAATGCTGGCAACATCATAATAAAAGTCAAATTATTCTCATACCAATATATGAATCAAATATATTATTATGATATCATACAATGTGTTGCAAATAGCGGTGTAATTTACTAATATACCGCACTATATTATTACATTATATAAAGTAACAGTAATTAATAAGTAATACATGTGTTGATCTTCGTTGACATAAAACATTCAATAGAAGAAGATGTGGACATCATCCGCTCCCAATCTAGGACAGGACTTGATATACTCAAAGTTCCACAATGGACACAATCTCGCATCTTCAATGATGTGCTGCGAAAATATCAATAACACAAATCTTAAAGACAACTGGTAAATCTCTCAATACAATCCTGAAAATAATTTATTTAAATGTGGCCGAGTGATCTTTTGGCCCGTATATCACTAACTAAGCCTTCTTAGATAATTACATGGAACAATGTTATAAATTCCCCCTCAAAAAAGTGAGAAAAAAAAATCTACTAACATGTCATTATAACATTGGACTGTATATCAGGAAATATATATATGACAGAAGAATCATGTGCAATCGTGTGGGCATCTGGACAGAATGTCCGCCATCACATTATCCGAACCACGGATAGCTCGAACCGAGAAATGAAATGGTTGGATAAAGCTGCTGGATAACAGGGTCCTCAACGTCTTCAAGTGATTTTGCTCTGAATAGCAGTAAGCGCTTTTGCTCCACGGTAGTTATGGAATGTCAAATGTGCGACCTACGAAGAAATCTTTGTAACTTCAGAATCAACCATGAACATATGCCTCCAGGCAGGCTTGAATAATACGGGGAAATAGTCTAGTTAGCTAACTAACTCACAAAGACAATGTATTTCCCTCAGAGAATCACAAGACGCAGTCGCGTCCGCTCGCTAATCAGTCCATTTCTCAACTCCCCGACCTGGGCGGAACAACAAACGACAACCAAGTCGAGACATGCGCAGAGTGACAATCTCTGAGTCGCTGTTCACAATAAGACGATTCTAAGAACATTCGAGATAAAAGTCTTACACAGTCGCGCCTTTTATGGACATGAACAGAAGCGTTAAGAAAGGTTTCAAACATCTACAACAGTTGACTGATACTACCAAATAAGGAGATATGGTCACGCTTCGTTCAAGACATTATAGACCGAACGTGTCTCTATACAAGAGGAGGTAAACTCATAAAAAAATAGCAGTATCGATATATCGGATTCTGTCCCTTTGACCATAAAATATATATATAACATGCATTTCAGTCAAATAATGATCATACATACGAAAAACGATCATACAAAGACTTTGGAAAAAAGTAATTATTTGTGCGTAACAATGGGATAAATACTTACCCGCGGCCTTATTTGCTTATCGGGAAGTCCCCCATAATTCAACAGGAATGGCACCGGCAACGTTGTTATTTGGCCACCTCATCATATCAGTATGTGAACGAGCTGATCACTCGATTAAAAACTGGCTGGAAACTCGCAAATGATAACCTAAGACAAGCCAGGAAGAAGCATGCTGCATATTATAATAGGAAAGCGAAGGATAGGGAGCTTGCTGTGGGATAGAAGGTGCTTCTTCTGTTACCCGGCAGCAACAACAAACTTCAGATAGGATGGCAAGGTCCATATACAGTTCTAGAAAAGGTATCCAGAACTAATTACAAGATAGACAAGAAGGGAAAGGAAAAAGTCTATCATGTGAACCTCCTTAAGAAATACTATGATAGAAGAGTCGAGGAAGGGGCACATTTAATGACCTTGGCCATAGCCACTGAGATGAAGAACGAACCTCTCACCTCTTAGGAATATCCCCTGAAGCAATGCGAGACTCCTGCGCAGGTAAAAATCAGTAATCATCTGACACAAGGGCCGAGGGAGAAGATTCGGAAGGTTCTGGAAAATCATACAGACGTGTTAACGGACAAACCGGGGCACACAAATTTGCTGGAGTATGAGATGAAACTGCTGGACTCAACACCCATCTGTATGCGAGCCTATACTATCCCATTCGCAAAAGAACAAGCATTGAAAGGAGAGATAGAGTATTTGTTACAAGAAGGGATTATTTCTCATAGTTAATCTCCTTATAGTTCCAGTGTGGTATTGCTGAGAAAACCATCTGGAGAGCATAGGCTGTGCATAGATTACAGGAAACTGAATGCTGTCACAGAAAGTCAGGTGGATCCACTACCGGATACTAACCAACTGTTTGCCAGGTTGAATAAGGCAAAATATTTCTCAAAAGTAGATCAAAGTAAGGGATATTACCAGATCGCAGTGAAGCCTGAGATTTGACCTTATCTAGCCTTTAGCACCTCGGAAGGGCACTACGAATTCAACATGTTGCCGTTTGGATTGAAAAATGCTCCGAGTGTGTTTTCTAGAATGATGAGAAAACTGTTGGATCCCCTGAAAATTCCAGGTATTACTAATTTCATGGATGACATCCTCATCGCTACAGAAACCTTTGAGGAACATGTTGACACGCTTAATATGTTATTTGACAGACTCAGAGAGGCAAATTTAACTGCTAGACCAACAAAATGTTGTATTGGATGCAAGGAATTAGAATTCTTGGGACATACTGTACATCAGGGTAGCATGACCCCTGATCCTAAGAACTTGGAGAAGTTGCAGAGAGCACCCAGAACACAGACTAAGAAGGATGTAAGATCCTTTGTCTCACTTTGTGGGTTTTACCAAAAATACAAGGTATATTAAAAATTTTAACTCTGTGTGTGCTCCTCTGACAGATTTAACTCGAAAAGGGAAACCAGAATGGTCAGCAGAATGTGAGATGGCATACAATGAGTTAAAGCAAAAACTCACCAGTAAGTCCATATGGAAATTACCTGATTTGAGTCAGGAATTCGTGGTGAGAATGGACGCTAGTAATGTGGGATTGGGAGCCACATTGTTACAAAGGTCCTCTTCACCAGACGGGGAATTAAACCCAGTTGCTTATGCCAGCCGCAAATTAAACAGAGCGGAACAAAGCTACTCAACTATAGAAAAAGAATGTTGGCTTTAGTCTGGGCGATCAAGAAATTCCAGATCTATCTGTATGGTAGACATTTCGTGGTCCAAAGCGATCATCGGCCCCTGGTTTTTCTTGCTCAGGCAAAACATGGAAATGCACGATTGTTAAGGTGGTCACTCCTCATACAACCTTACTCGTTTACCATTGAGTACACTCCAGGTTCGCAGAACGTTGGGGCAGATTTCTTGAGTAGGTACCCACCTGCAAGAAACCAGGATCAACCTCAAGCATAGTTGAGTTAATTTGATCGAGATTGTGATAAAGATAATAAAACTGCACTAGTGGTTCACGCTTTTTAACCGGGGAGATCTGTAGTGAAATGAATCTGTGCCACAACGCGCTCAAATTTCCCCGCTTCAAAACGTAGCTAACGCATTTTCACAGTCTATAAGTAACTACAATATTTGAAATGTGTCAACGGCAAGGTCAAACCTACCGCTAAAAATTGGACAAAATAATTTGGATTTTCTACTACCCCATTAAAAATATATAAATAATTTCCATGTTTGACCTTGGTCTGAAGGCCACGGCAAATCAACCGCAAGAAAATTAACTATTGTACTCTTAAAATCTATTAATAACCACAGCATTTGAAATTTGTCTCAAGGCCATCGTCAAATCAAACCGCAAACATTTAAATAAAAATTTGAATTTTTCTAACACCAAGCGTTAAAAGTTTCTACCCCCTTTGAACACACTACCCTTCACAATATTTATTAACGAACGCCGAAAAATTAACAACCAATAGGCTTGTTACCTCGTTTTGTAGAGTCAAGGAAAAAAATTGGTTGTAATGACAGAAAGGCCTAATATGTGTTTTTGAATAAACTTTAATAATTTATTTCACAATAACTAGCGGGAATTAAACACAAGGGGATATCTGGAATTATAGCGCTAATATTGCTTAATACATTACCATAAAGATTTCCTCATATATAAATTATCTTGACATAGAAAAATTTATTCTTGTAATATTTTCAGTTCAGGAAAAGACGCCTTTAATTACAAAAAAATTACATAGATGAATACGGTTAAGAATAATTAAATGAAACCCATATAGGATGATAAAGGCCAACAGGCAGTTTAATTATCAGTTTTGATATTAAAAATCGATCCATAAAAAACTGAGATATATGAGATGCAAACTTAAATCAGACGAACGAACACACTTACAATTGCTCAAAGTTTATAGCCTAGGGGAAAAAGTTAAAATTTCTGGACGCGTTTCTGATGTGTTAAGTGTGGTGAGCATAGGGGCAATAAAATTAACATTTTGCCGGCATAGTCCGCCATTTGAAAAATACTATTTGCCAACTTGAGATCAGTGGGAGAGCATTTATGACCAAGCTTTCACCGTCTGGACACTAGAGTATTTCTGAACACCCATTTAATGCTAGTCAAGCTTGTGCATATTGTGACATATTCTTACGAACTCCGCAGCACCGCCAAGGATCCGAATATGTATATATAGAAATCAGGCATTTTATAAAAGTGTTTATGTGGTCAGTAGGTTTCCTAATTTTAAAGTTTGCCTGGGCAGTAGCCATATGGTCTACTTTTTACGACTTCCAACTGTCAAGGTATTTTTAACGTGCGCAACTTGCACACGGTACCTCCTTATTTTCGCCCTTATCCGAGAAGGCTAAACATTCAACATCACTACCCATAATAAGGCAGAATAAGTTTATTTGTAGAAATTAATTAACATGTCGGCCACATAGTTTATTGTGCGCCATATTCGGATACTGCCTATGGGAAAGATTAATGTCACGACGCCCTAAGTAGGAATGCAGTTTTATTGTGAAATTGTGTCAAGTGTGTTTGTAAATTTGCCATAACATTTTACGACTGTAAGTCCAAAAGAGAAGAAAAGTGATAGTAGCTTCTGGAGTGCCACAGTGTTCAATTAACATCTGACACCATACCTAGAAGTTGAAAAGACATAAATGACCAGTCACAGGATTTGGGCAACCCTACTGATAGTATGGAAGACAAGCAATGCTTCAGGGACAGAGGTTGTGAAGTTGTGTGTAACAGATTAGAATACACATCCCTGATTGTAGAAAATGGAGATAAGATCTGGTGCAAATGGTCAGCACACGTGTCTGACCCAGGTAAGCATACTGTCAATTAGTTGTGGAATTGTTATAAGACAGGCATTATAGGGGATTGAATTTTCCTTCTCATTACAGGTCATATCACCATTTAAAAAGTTGTGCCACTATCCTGGAGAAGACAGAATTTGCAGGCAGTGGACGCTCACAATACACGCTGAGCTACATGCGTCTTTTCTTCCAGAAGGCAGCACTATCTGTGTGATCATATACACAGTTGGGAGCAACTAGTCTCAGACAGACTATTAAGTTAAGTCCCTTACACGGGCACATGAAAGCTCATTCACATAAATAAAATAACAATCCACAACATAGATTTCCTGACCTGGGGAGGATGTAGAAAACAGATCTTCAAACAATAGTTTAGTTACAAGTTCAAGTATTTAAAAAAGACTGTGAGGTGCCCAAGAAAGTGACATTTAGTGATACAAGTCATGAACACTTTTCAACATATTGATTTTTATACTGTAAATAAAAAAACTTCTCGTGAGTTTGATACTTCCTGTCCAAAACATTGAGGTACGGGAAGAATAAAACCATATATATATATATATATATATATATATATATATATATATATATATATATATATATATATATATTATATATATATATATATATATATATATACAACCAGCCTTACATCCTTAATTTTATTAAGTTACAGTTCTGTTTTGCCATTTGTCATACAACATCGCAATAATTACATTACCCTAGACACTTGCCATACACACCCTCACAGAATCTTTAGTCAGGTGAGATCTCGAGAGGTGACAGTTAGGGACCCAGAGACTTTCAACATCATCATCCTTTACTCTGGGAACTTGCATAGTCTGACCTCACCTTGATTGTCTATACACCCTTACTCTGTTCAGAGAAGGGGGTATTGCTCAGAAGACCAGTCTCTTACCTGGCACTATTCTAGTGTCATCTGACACATCTAATTGTCCAAGGGAACCTATATTCTATAGGCCTACTCTAAAACCTCTCACCACAGGTATGTCATCCGTATCTCATTCTAAAGGTCCAGAGTTCACTCTCAGTACATGGAATATATTTGATGGAAATTTTTTTCATAACTAGTGATTCCAAATAATGACACACTTCTCCCTTATCTACTGGGTAGTGATGTTGAATGTTTAGCCTTCTCGGATAAGGGCGAAAATAAGGAGGTACCGTGTGCACGTTGCGCACGTTAAAAATACCTTGACAGTTGGAAGTCGTAAAAAGTAGACCATATGGCTACTGCCCAGGCAAACTCTAAAATTAGGAAACCTACCGACCACATAAACACTTTTATAAAATGCCTGATTTCTATATATACATATTGGGATCCTTGGCGGTGCTGCGGAGTTCGTGCACTTTGCTGAGATCTACCTTGTGTGATCTAAGGGACGAGATTGGAACACTGAAGAAGTTGTTCGTGTGCAGTGAAAATGGCCGTTATAACCAAACGAAACAGAAAGTTGAGTCTGTCAAGTCAAAGCAAATAGATATACAAACTGAAAAAACAATTAAATATAAAACATTCATATGTTTATTATTCCAAGTCAAAGCAAATAGAAATACAAACTGAAAAAACAATTAAATATAAAACATTCATATGTTTATTATTCAAAGTCCAATACAGAAATATGTTATCTAAACATAATTAAATATGAAACACTCAAAAACTCCACTATAGTTAAAAAAAAAATTATATTGTCCTGTGTCCTCCCTCAATGACTACATTAACGTTTAATTACGTACTCATCCCTCACCCAGAACAGATTTTAGATTAATCCCTTACTTTAAATACTCGGTGATATTTATCTATTTTATCATTTTGACAAGATCTTCAACGTTTGTAATACTTTGTGTTCGTTTGTTTTCATGTCTCCCCACTTGTTAGTCGGTTTTCATTACCCAATCTTATTTGTATTGATACAGTATTCGTGTTTCATTTTCTAAAATTGCTAATTTAATTTCTTAACATCATGTTTTTCAGGCAAGGCAGTTCTATCGCTGATGTTGCTGTCGCTGGTTATTTGTTTACTATTAATTATTACCATCCATAGCATTGGTTCTGCTTAACATTACAGGATCATTTTTGTCATTTATTCTGTTAGATATTTGTTCGTTAGTATGTTCTCCAGACTCGGCTAACTTAATTTAGAACAAAACATACTTTCCCCAATCTCTGTTACAGTCTACAGTTTTATTTACCTCACCAGCTTTCATAAAATTTCTTCCAACTTATCTCATATTTAAAAGGTGTCTCATAAAATACCTTCCCACTTATCTCATATTTAATAGTTGTCTCATAAAATTCCTTTACAAATAATCTCATATTTCATCGACGTCTCATAAAATAACTTTTGACTTATGTTCTATTTGATCGACGTCTCAAAAAAAAAAACCCCCTGCCACTTATCTCATTTTAATTGGCATCTCATTAAATAACTTCCACTTATTTCATTTTAACTGGCGTCTCATAAAATACATTATACACTTCAAGCAAAGAATTACAAAAATACGGCTGAATGTACAATATTTTAATATTTTAGATAAGAAGAAACATATACAAATAACTTAAGTAGACACTAATCCGGTAATTAAGTATACATATTTCAAACATTTAATATGACAGTGCAGACGTGTGTACACATGTCAAATAGTTTTTCTTCTTCAAGCACCATGTTTGATGTCGTAAGTGATGTTGTTTTTCCATAACTTGGGGCCTCTAGTACTCTTTATCAACTCTGATGTTGACTTCTTGCCATGACATGATGTCTAATTGTCCTGTATCTTTTCTATCTGTCGTGCTGTTTCTCTATTTCTCAATCTTTCCTGTTGTCACGATGTATACCAAATTTCCTCTTCTCATAACATGCACAAAGAATACAGATTGCTTCCTTCTAATATGAATAGTAAGCTTCCTTCGTATTTTTACCTTTTCAGAAATCATCAATAGGTCAATACATACACTGCTATCAAAAAAATTATAGAAGAATACACCAATACAATACTCAGATATTTAAACACATTAAGTATAGAAATATTCAACGTTAAAGCGTGCCATTTCCAACATTTACATGCAGGTTTCATACAAGATTCACCAACATAATCATACAACAGCTAGGAAAAGACGTACATCTATTTAACCATATTATTTTTGAATATTGAAGTATACATTTATGTAACGTAAAGAACGTCCCATCTTGTATTCCAATTTTCCTGTCTCCACTCCACTTCTCTCTGCCATTATTCATGTGAGCATCGTTTGTTCACAGCATCTAGTGACTTCTTTACTTTTACATCAATATTGACTGATAATAATCTTAAACTTCGTAAGGACACTCCGGACCTGGTTACCTTCATCGGCGCTTATGCGAAGGCTAGTGGAAAATGACGCATTGACCTCTGTTTGTTCGCTGTGAAGTTTATTTTTATTTTGGACACCAGTAGTGGACTTATTAAGTGGACTATCGCCTGTCAGATCACGTAACGCCTTCCGGGTAGACCGCAATGTGTCTGATAGTCTTAATAGCTTGATTGAAAATCACATGGGGAACGAGTCTGATAATAGGACAACAGATGACATTTTATAGTATCGAGTTAATTTTACAAACATGACTGCACAAATACAAGGCCTATTCTTCCGCTTTGTCTGGACATGACAAGTGGAAAAGTTTGGACTATGGGAAATATTTTCGGGCCAGGGATGTTGTCCGGGGAGTAACAATCTTGATACAAATTCAAATTAAAGCAGATAAATGATATAACACTTCCGCCGAGATTAATAATTCTAATAAACAACGATGTAATTAGTACTACATTGAAAGACATTATCAGTAGCAATAATCATGGCCAGATTTTGGTAATTATGACTCTTAGAGGGGTAATACCTGATATAGTTAGGTGATAATGTTCAGATGAGGAGGATGAGAAACCCTTACCAAAATCAGACTTCTGACCGTGGGGGTTATTTAAGGTTAGGAATGAAAATAAATTTCATCGGGTTCACCCACCATGAACCTCACGGAGCAACATTTGTACATTATTATGACTGGATCTAGATCAATAGAAGGTCCGGTGAGGTATGTGTGCAGGGTCCAAAATTCCTCTTAAAACCTAAAGCATTTAAACAGTTCTACATTGTATTCAATCTTGGTCAAGGGGAAATCATAGACAGCCAGAATAACAAGAAAAATTTAGAATTCCACTACAGAACAGGCTAAAGAACTGAGAGCACTTTTAAAATTAAAAGAATTAGCAAACTCCAGCATTAATACTTAACGCCCTCGGTCCTAGAAACAATACTCAAGTGTATCAAGTTAGACAACTAACGCATATGAGGACGACGGTAACTTAAACAGTTGCCTGACAAAGTATGGATTTCTTTGCATCAAATCTGTGTATTAAATCACTCGAATTGGGGTAATTAGCAATATGTAAATTTTACCATTTTATATTTGCTTTTGACATGTATAATTTGCTTGTGGGTGTATAGTTGAACATGTAGTTGGCAGCCTCATCATATAAAAGAACTGTTCCATAAACCACCACTGTGAAAGCTGATGACTACTGTGTGCGGGTTTTTCTCAAGGAACCAATATAAAGGTAGATTCAAGTACGTAGGGTTTAGGGAATTGATGATGATAACATCATTATGTATATATGTGTTACGACCACCTTTTAAAATAAGTTTTATATGTATATTATATATGAACAGAATACATGTATCGCCTTCCGCTCTCCTTAATCAACTTCATCCGACTCGATGGGTTCTAATTTAAAACACAGGAAAATTATGCAAAATTCTGAGGAAGATGAAATGGGGGAGGGAAGTAAAGGGTGCATGATGTTTCTATCAGGTGACGCGATACTTAAGGAGACATTAGTTTAATGTCAGTATTTGGTACGCTAGACACCTACACCAGACCAGTATTGTAGACAGTTGATTAGGTAACATGAGTAATTACCCCGACCTTGCCGTTGAGAACATGCTGCTGATAAAGCATTCGACTCCTTAGAGAGGGTCAGTCAAAACATCTCTTAGGACTAGCAGTGACGCACCCAGTAATTTGCGACAATCTTGGTCAGCCCATTTCGAGCTAAGTACCGTACTCAGTACAATTCAGAGCTGCTGGACCACTGCAACTAAACAGAAAAGATATGACATCATCAAACTGAAGAACCCCCTTACTAGAAAAACTTGTGTGGTTGATGTAAGGAGACAAAATCAAATTGCCAAGAGTCAGGAAAAGACAGCGTCTGATGATGTTGACCAGAAATTCAACACCTTTTCAACAATATATAAGGAAAGCAGCATAATGGGATTCGCTTGCATAGCTTGGCGGGGGTGTCGCACGGAAGGTCCTGGGTTTGAGTCCCGGGTAATCCACTCACGTCTATTGTTTTTCTGTTGTCTAGTTTTCTACTTCTTTATTTCTCACGAGTGCCTGAAAATATACCTTTAGGTTTGTCTAATATTTATTTACAAAAGGCAGGAAACAAGATGGGCAGATCACTTCAGAGAATTACTGAATAAGGAACCACCAGAGATGCAGTTGATATTCCTGAGGCTGAAAATGATCTAGACTTAAATACGGACATTCCACAAAGAGAAGAAATCATCACAAGTATCAAAAGATTAAAGATTGTAAAAGCTCCTGGTCACGACAATTTAAATGCTGAGTTATTTAAGACAGACTCTGAACTAGCATAAGAACTATTAGAACCAATTTATGCACAAGTCTGGAAAACAGAGACAACACCTAAGGAGTGGAATAAAGAAATAATTGCCAAAATGCTCAAGAAGGACAGCCTTGCAGACGCAACAGCTGAATATGAATTACTCTTCTATCAGTTACCAGTAAAATACTAGGTAGGACAATTATCCAGAGAATTTCAAAATCAGTAGACCATACTGAGAAAAGAACAAGCAGGATTGAGAAAGAACAGAAGATGAGTAGATCACATACTCACCCTCAGGAACATTATAGAGCATTGCTCAGATTGACAGAGACCGCTATACAATAACATTTTTTATGTTGAAACGGTTTTTGACAAGCATACACAGACACACCTATGAAAAAAACTGAGGGCTTATGGAATTCCCAGCTGCACTGTTACCATTGTAAAAAGCCACTAGGCTAACGTTACATGAAGTGTTGGGCAGAGCAACTTAACTTTTGAGGTGAAGACAGGGGTATGACAGGGATTCCCGTTATCAACTATGACAGGGATTCCCCTTATCAACCACTTTCTGTTTAGCAGTCATAGACTGGGGGATGCGCCAGACAAGAGAGGGAAGTCCAAGAAGAATTAGATCGACAACGTTTTCTACACTGGGAGATCTGGAATATGCAGATGACATTTCACTACTCGCACATTCAAATCACCACGTCTAAGAAAAAAACAGACTGAATAAGTGTATCCAGCAGGTGGGTGTGAACATCAGCCTAATGAAGACAGAGGTCATGGCACTTAATGTGGGAAATCCTCAGCCCATAACAATAAGGAACCAGAAGCTGGAACAAACAGACACATTTACATACCTAGGATGAATAGTAACACCAGACGTCGGAACAAGCAAAGACATCAACAACAGAATGAATAAAGCGAGAACAGTCTTTGCTAGCCTAAACAAATCCTGGAAATCCTCTCAGTACAGCACAAACACAAAATTAAGATTATATGAGATATTTGCATTTTGTGTGCTTTTTAATGGAGTGAAATACTGGAGAGTTACAGAGAAGGAAATGTCGGAATTGTCCTCTTTTCAAGCAATCTGCCTAATACTAATTTTCGGAATCTTTTGGCTGAATACCATCACCAAAAAATAACTGTTTACTCGGAGCAAACAAGAGGATAGGCACACCATCATAGCATGCAGATGTTGGAGTTAGGTTGGCCCGTCCTCAGAAGAGACCCTGATGCTTTCACAAGAACAGCTTTGCTTTGGACCCTTGAAGTAAAGCGAAAGAGAGGCCGACCAAAAACAACTTGGCAGAGAACTGTGGAGGCCGAGATGCAAAGAATCAACCAGAGCTTTGGCACTGCACAAAGGATGGCCGCCGACTGACCAAAGTGGAAGCAGGCGTGATGGTCACTGACTGCTTTTACATGTGGAAGCTAAGGATCAAGAAAGAAAAAGAAGACTCACTAGAAACTCAGCTCTTGACTCCTTTTTTATTTTGTTGCAAACCACAATATCAACCTATGATGACAAAATGCACTAAATTGTGTATTTGTTTTTTAAATTAACTTTATTCATTTTAAACTTGTTAAATAAATAATTCATTTTAAAGCTGTTTTATGTAAATGGAAATCTAGAGTTGAATTAATCACTATTAACAGAATTTTATGTCTGCGACCGTATGACAGATTTAAAGAAAATGCATATAGAGACTGAGCTATTAAATTAGTATTTTGCTGAATCATCTTCATCTGGTGGTTCATAAAATACGAGTCATAATATTTTCTCAAAGAATTGTCGGACAATAATAAGTATATAGCAGTTTAGATGACTGAATTGTTATAAACCTCATTCTAGAATTTCCTGCGAAACTCCCTGGAATACAACCACCATTATTCTATGTACAACTCTGCCAACAGTAATCTTGATCGACGGTTAATACTTTTGTAAACCTTTATTCTTTTACGCGGAGATTGACCGTCATCGGCCTACTACTGCAGAGCAGGGGATATAACCCTCAATAAGTTACACAATGTTAATGTGCAGAGTTCAACAGATGTATGAAATAAATAAAATACACACACACACACACACACACACACACACACACACACATATATATATATATTTATTCATAAGACAGACATGAAATATTAAGCACTAAAGAACACACAGTTTTATGTTTTTATAGTCAGCTTATAAAAGCCGTGTACACAATGGAAAGATAATTAAACATACTAGTACAATGGACAAATAATTAAACATACCAGTACAATCGACAGATAATTAAACATATCAGTACAACATTCAAACAGTTCAGTATCATCATTTTCTATATTTATCGATCCACGTAGAGCATATGAGCCATAACAGTTGCTCATCACCGAGTTATATTTTGTGCTTTCTTCCTCAGCTCTGTCTATAATGTTCACGTTCCTAAAATGTCATCTGCTAGACAGTCAAACTACAAACAAAAATTTGTAGCAGCTTTAAATTGTAACGATAAAAGTCTTTGTCGGAAATCTAAATTCTCTTGTTGTACAAAACGAAAACTTCAGTAATGTAATGGTAACAAATACTGTAAGTAGCTGATACAAACGCAGTCTTTAAAAAAAATAATTGTGAATAATTTCATAAAACATTATAAAACGGAGTTGTTTGAAACAACATTATGTCCTGAACATGTATGCCCTATACAGAGAACTAACATGAAACTATAACCACGATCAGCTCGTGCATGAATAACATTTTAATATGTTGTCTGACAAATGGTGACGACGAAGAAAAATTATTCAGAAAATGTTGAAAACTTTAAAAGTGTATTTGAAAAATAGAAATAGAAATATCAAACAATCAATACAATTTAACATTCTGTACAGTTACTAAATTGAATCGTTCTTGTGAATTATAAGATAGAAGCATACTCAGTAAACTTTATTGGGAGCAAACTGCTATAGCATGATCTGGAAGGAATTATTCACCATACCTAGACATAAAAAGAGGTGTCAGACAAGGCTGTGTGCTGTCCCCCTGCCTATTTAATCTATACACCGAAAACAATTTTCAAACAGATACAGGAAATACCAGGACTGAACATCAATGGAAGGTCAATAAACAACCTTAGATATGCAGATGATACCGTGTTGTTAGCTGAAAGCGAACAGGAGTTACAAGAACTAGTGAAGCAAGTGAACAGTATAAGTCATGAATATGGACGACAATAATATTGAGATAACAAAAACTATGATAATTAGCAAAACAGACGATAAACCCTCATTAAAGATAAGCGTAAATGGGAAAATCCTGGAATGAGTCAAGAGCAACGTATATCTTGGTCATACAATAACAGATAATAGCAGATGTGAAACAGGAATCAAGAAGAGAATAGGAATGGCCAAAGCTACATTCAACAACATGAAACATATACTGACATCCAAACAGTTATCTCACAAATTAAAACTGAGAATCATAAAGTGTTATATATATTCTGCATTTCTGTATGGTGCAGAAACATGGACGATGAATAAGCATTTGAAAGAAAGTTTAACAGAGCCACACGAAGCGCAAAGACAAATACGTAAAAACATAAAGTAAACACAGGAGAAATAGTGCAGTCCTCAGGGCATGAGGGAGAAAGTACACACCTTAGTGAAGTTGTAGATCTAATGTGGCCAAATGGAGCGTAGAAGGTACTCGTAGAATGGGAAGCAATGGGAGCCAGACTGATGTCAGCATTATTCAAAATTAACGACAAGAAGGTAAGGATAAACATCATCCAATAACAAGGACACATTTTACAACAGACTACAAAATAGCAGGGATAGAAAAGGAAGATAGCAGATCAGAGTTATGATGGAAGACCTAAATGCAAGCATTGGAACAAACAATAGCACCTTTAAATTATAAATGGTTCTGAGTAATGTTCTATTATAGTGCTTAATGAGGCCCTTTAGGTTAATGTATTTTCGGCTTTTTTGTGCAACTGTGCAGATCCCTGAACATTTTAGGAACTTCTAAGCAGACATGTCCCACAAAATCATGGAAACATTCAGCCGCCAGAAAAAAAATGAAAAGCTAGAGATGAACTAGCTGATAGCCCAGAAGTTTGTTAACATAATATATGACAGTAGACATTTACACATTTACGTTTTTAAAGACACAAGAAAATCACAAGGTAATTGTGGGAGAAAAGAAATACTGTCAGAATTGAAGGACTGATATCTGATAAAGGTGCCAAAGATAGGATACTTGCATGAGTGCTCAAAATACAGAGGAATAATATTATCAGTGCCAGAACAATATTTTACAGACTCGTTCTCCACATTTTAAGAGACCATTGACAGACACATGCGAGAAGATGAAGCAGGCATTCTACAAAACAGATTCTATACAGACAAGCTAGCCACATAACGAATACTAACTAAACAAAGCTTGGAAATAAACTCACCACTTTATATTGCACTTGTAAATGATGAAAAAGCATTCACCATTTGGACAGGAAATAATTGTAAAACCTAATCTGTCATCAAGAAGGTTACGTGAAGATTATTATCTTTGTGAGAAAATCAAAAACAAATGAAGACAAAAATAGAATTGCAGAATTATTCAGGTTCAACAGATTGTAGAACCACGAGAGATAAAATATGGAGAAAATGCCAAGCATTAATTAGGGTAGCTTCGCTTACGCCAAGCATTGGTCACGTGATTTCCCACCAATGGGTAAGCTCAGTCCTTTTTTCCCAGAAATGAACGGGAGAGCTGAAGCCATTTTTGTTGATTAGTAATGAATTTAGAGCGGTCGAGACAAGACGTATTTCTGTTTGCTCAGTGATATTCTATAGAGGAGATTGACTTCGCACAATTAATGCAACTGTGTAATTTCGAAACGTAGAATAATTTGTTTGTGAATTCATGAAAACTGTAAGTATTGCTAAATACTGAATGCAATAACTGTTAGAGCCCACAGTCATAACTGAAACGGAGCTACGCTCGAAAACCGGGTAAAGAATTGTAAACCCAGGCATATATCTGAACCTTTTACCAAGAATGAAGGTCCTTAAGCTGAGAGAAAGTCAAACTAAGGAATACTAATGAATAAGAGAAAGTTTGGCTCTTCATTGAAATGAAGAGATAAGAAAAACGTGAAATCTAGACCACATTAACAAATAAACGAAGGAACACTAGAAGGATAGAGGAGCCACGCCATGTTTTAGCAACTTGAAAAGATTACGAGATGCAATAAGGAATATTGCATCATTAAAATAATGCATTGACTTTTTGTGCTTGTTTATTAAATGTCAACATGCTATTATGCAAATTTGGTGTGGTTACCATTTGACTTAAACCAGTTCATGCTGCGAAAATTGCAGAAACTCAAAGATTGCAATTAGAAATATGCATCGATGTTGGGAAAACATCTCAACTTGTTGCCGTATGACCAGTCCTCTACAAAGAGCAGAGAAAATCCAACTATAATCAACCCCAGTGCATAAGGAAACCACGATTAACAAGGAATAAATAAGACTAGAAAATGTATCGACAACAAGAGTATAGGCAGGCCAGCCCATACAGCTATCGTTTTACACATGAAAATACCTGGACAATGCATAACAAACACGTTCCGCGCCACCCGCCCAATTTCAACAAGAGAATTGAATATTGTCTGCCAGAAAGTTATCCTAAAGTAGACGTACATCCCACTGCCCCAGATAAATATGGCTCGCATACTGGAAGCTATTATGCTGTAGACCTACAGAAACCTAATGCAGGCTTTATTGAAAAGGAAGAAATGTTATACAACTCTACAACGGGAGGTTGCTATACCTCTAAACACGTACACAGACGAAGCGAAAACCCTTCACATGAAGGAAACAGAAAATCCTACACCCCAGATGAAGAAGATGACAGTTGTTCAACCCATCGTAAAGTAACATACGCGGATAGGCGAAGTTACAGTGTTTACAGTAGAAACAACATATATCAATGTAAAAGTCGTCCTCAGCTTGAGAGATAGACGATTTATTGATTACCGGACATACGAAAAACCACATAGCACATGGCAGAAACAGAGGTATCAGATCCACGCTGTTCCCCGTTCAAATCCCCAGCACACAAAATCCCATGCCCCCATGAGACAAATACCTCCATATTATCGCCACAGAGGAACAGAAAGCAGACCTCGTATACTATCATCGATCAGGTATAATGACAGCACGTCAAGGCACACGACGGCAGCTAACAAACACTGGAACACATTGAATAAACGAGCTCAAAGAATGACTGTACGAAATTTCATAAATGCAGTTAAAGCAAGAAAAATTTGGGAGTTTCGTAACATGACATCTAGGAACGGACAAGTTTGCCTCCTAACAACAGACGGATGGAGAGCACACATCGGTCCCATAACACCAGGAACGACAGCCAAGACATACCAACAAGTAAATTTAGCACAATCAACTCCTTGGAATACTCAACCCAGGCCAACAAAACAAGTACCAACAACAAATAAAACCAAGTTAATTTGTGCAAAAACAACGATGGTTTGTGTAGCAACACAAACAGACCTTCCTATAGCACCTTATATCCACACTCAAACTTACTCCCACAGTGATAAATCGTCAGCTGATACCTATCACACCCCCAGTTCAGGCAGTTCTAGTTTTAACACTAGTGAAAACCAAACACTGCTATACCACAAGAACAAGATTGCTCGTTCAAAACAATCAGATCCTGAAGAAACTATACCCAAGCAGATTGTTGAACCATATACCAGCGATCTTTATGGAGACGAAACAGAACAAGACAGCATAGCTTTGTCAGACCCCAACGAACATAATGACAGAAAAATGGTAGAATTATACCAACAAGAAACAGACATTGATACAGCTAGTTCCATTGAAACCAGTGATGCGGACAGTACATTATTTGTACCAGTCAGCTCCAGCGTCAAACGCGCCTATAAAACAGAATCTGATGACTCAATCCCTAGCAACAAAATTCCGCGTATACAGCACAACTATATCAGACGAAAGATTCTGAAGAAACGCAATCATGTTCCAAAACCAAGCCGAGAAGTGTTAGCCTCATCTCAACTGGTCAAAAACAACAGTGTGAAAATTACTGTGCCCATTGTAACCAGTGCTAACGTTCAGCACAACCAGGTCAGAAGAAAAATCAAGGCGAAACATATACCTGCCTCAAAACCAACAGATGTTCCAGCCATACAAACTCTAACCACAGTAAAACCATCACCGCAATCAAATGATGTTAAGCCATCACCGCATTCGTCAATGTCCTCAGTGTCCCAACAATCAGCAAATGCAGTGTCGTCGCCTATCACACCCGTCCCCACTGCTACTCAGTATGATGCTCGCCTATCCAGTCGGGAAATTGCAATGCTCGAGGCGATGAAGGAATTCAAAGAACTAGCGAAGCTGTTTTGAAAGACACGCCCCTCGAGTCTTCAATGTACATGCCATTCCATGTACGGTCACCGCGAATGTGCACTTACGTTTAACAATGTACTAACTCTCCCCATGTACTCTATTTTCAGTTTTGGACAGTTCAAATGACTTGCTTACAGACTAAGATGTCAAAGCCTCACTGAGAAAGTTATTTTTTCCAGCCTTAGAATAATGATGCCCAGAAAGAAATCAAGACCAGCCCACGGAGGATTCTAGTTAGACATTTTTATTTGGATTATTGAAATAAAGATGACACAGATGATACAATGTTCTTTGTTTACAGACACCCTCATTTAGTTACAGACATTTTCTAAATATTTAGAATGTTACACAACCTTACCTATAACACATGTGTCACACTATTCTGTTGTAACATGGATCTACACTTTTGTAACTGATCATATTCCACGCTCCATTCACCAGCATTTTCATGCAGACACTTTACACCAGTAGTTTTTTTTTTTCTTACCTCATACTAATATTTCTTTGATCTATATTATGCTAAACTCCTTGATATCTGCCACCTTGATCAATCATACTGTTCCTACTATAATATCTCTCAACAGCACATAATTCATACCCAAAACTAGTATTGTAGGTTATGCTATTTTTCTCCACAGGATTATTTCAAATGTACATTATTATTTTAGACCCAGATGTATATTAGTACTGTCAAAAAAATTTTACTGCCTATCACAAATACCCCAATGACATTTGCGCATGCTGAATTTCTGCAAATGAAGAATCCCTTGAGAGCATTAGTATATGCTAACCCCAGATTGAACAAATTGCACCTATTTGTTGATGATGCCTTTGAGAATAAGAGGAATAGGAAGGATCCACATTTTAAATATTGGAGCACCATGAGCGAGGAATTGGACTTATAAAGAAAAGGGGAATGGTACACTGTATGCAAGGATAACCAGAAATAATATGGATAAATAGTAGTCAGAGTGCCAGGAACTTTGTCTTACGAGAATATTGTAGATTCCTCACGATCAATTGATTATTTTCTTCCTTTCTATGTCACATTTTTTGAGTGATGACCCCAAAATTTTTTTTTCATCTCATATTGTCAAACAGTTCTTACATCTCAGTTGATAGTTCCATAAATAATTGTTTGATGTGTTTTGCATAAATGTATTGCTAGATAAGGTACATAGGGAGTTACTAAGGATGAATTCTCAAGATAACAGGAGGACTAGAATAGATACAATGATATTGGAACACCATAAATGATACATTGGTGTTATGAAAAAAAAAAAAAAGGAGACAAATATAAATTGTATACAAGGATGCCTCGAGAGTGACAACATGGATACATATTGTCAAGAGTATAAGCAGTTGTCTTAAAAGAGAAAATAAAGTAATACGGAACCCAATGTAGAAAATTCATGATGATTTGGAAACTATATTTTTCTTTTCCCTTCTATTTTTCATAATATGATAGTAAACACATTCGTCCTGTTGGTTTGCTGAATAATTTGATTTTTAAAAATTGATGTATGGCAAGTCAAAGAAGATCTTTGAAAAAAAAAAAAAAATATATATATATATATATATATATATAATATTATATATATATATATATATATATATATATATTATGTATATATATATATATATATATTATATATATATATATATATATATAATATATATATATATATATATATATATATATATATATATATATTATATATATATTATATATATATATATATATATATATATATATATATATATAAAATAATATTTCTAGGACAGAGTTCACAGAAAAAAAAATACTGTATTGACAGAAAAGAAGGAATGATTTGAAATAACTGACTAATGGACAGGATCACCACCAGACGTACGGATATTAGAGACAAACATCACATATTTTAAAAAAAAAAAAAAAAAAAAAAAAAATGTAATATAGAACATTTTCTACAGTGACGGACTTAGAACGAATTTATACACTTACCATTTGGAAAATGTCTATAACCAGAAACATTCAGATAAATAAATAAGGATAAGCCATGAGGTTTTAATGCTTTTATTGTGAAAAATGCTTACTTATAAAAATGATGCTGGTTGTATTATCGTCTGATAAATATGCATATTATGTTTAGAGATATTTTCTACATGTAATAATGAGCAAGTGGCTCATTCACTGAAAAAAAAAAAAAGAAGAAGAAGATGATGAGTACCCATGAAAACATTGGCTATTCTATGAAAGTGGATTGCCATTACCATAGGAATTAGAGATTTTGGACATTTCTTGGAATATTGCAGAGTACTTGGGAAATAGAATAAATAAGTACGCCAGGAAAAAAAAAGATTTGTTAAGTCTTGCAGAATTATATATGGAGCAAATAACAGTACAGAAAAGAGATAACACCCCCCACCATATCCAGGAGAATGTAATCAACTATATTTTTGAATGAAATGTAATAGATTATGATAATCCAGCCAAGTTCTGCAAATAAGATAGTTTATTGTTCATTCCCCAGTGTTGCCACTCGTCACATTTTTTTTTAGTGATGACCTTATGAGTGTTTTGCAGATTTTGTTGGGCAGTGTTGCCAATTTGCAAATTTGGTGAAAAATATTATGATGTGATGAATTAGTTACACTTTTTGAAGTTGATGTCCACTACTAGTTTTTTTTTACATAGCAGACGACCTCATATAGACATAGGACCCCAGTATAGGAATTAAATTAAATTTTTTGGAAATATTTTTGGACTTAGAAAAATTTTTGAACTTTAAATTTTTCTGAAAAATTTTTTTGAACTTAGAAATTTTTGGGGATGAATTTTTGTTATTGATAGTACTCAAATGTCTCCCTACGGGATACATTTGCAGGGCCCCGGGATCTGTATGTAACCGCGTATACCGTGAGTTTTCAGATACAGGCTATATTAACATAAAATAAATTTTTATAGAAACAGAAGATAAAAGAAAATCTTAACGCAGATGTTCAATTAGGCCAGTTTAGCTTGGAAACGCCACGCATTATTTTAGGCCAAGCTTCGCTTCGAAAATGCCAAGCATTAATTAGGGTAGCTTCGCTTACGCCAAGCATTGGTCACGTGATTTCCCACCAATGGGTAAGCTCAGTCCTTTTTTCCCAGAAATGAACGAGAGAGCTGAAGCCATTTTCGTTGATTAGTAATGAATTTAGAGCGGTCGAGACAAGACGTATTTCTGTTTGCTCAGTGATATTCTATAGAGGAGATTGACTTCGCACAATTAATGCAACTGTGTAATTTCGAAACGTAGAATAATTTGTTTGTGAATTCATGAAAACTGTAAGTATTGCTAAATACTGAATGCAATAACTGTTAGAGCCCACAGTCATAACTGAAACGGAGCTACGCTCGAAAACCGGGTAAAGAATTGTAAACCCAGGCATATATCTGAACCTTTTACCAAGAATGAAGGTCCTTAAGCTGAGAGAAAGTCAAACTAAGGAATACTAATGAATAAGAGAAAGTTTGGCTCTTCATTGAAATGAAGAGATAAGAAAAACGTGAAATCTAGACCACATTAACAAATAAACGAAGGAACACTAGAAGGATAGAGGAGCCACGCCATGTTTTAGCAACTTGAAAAGATTACGAGATGCAATAAGGAATATTGCATCATTAAAATAATGCATTGACTTTTTGTGCTTGTTTATTAAATGTCAACATGCTATTATGCAAATTTGGTGTGGTTACCATTTGACTTAACCCAGTTCTTGTTGGAAATTGAATAAACATTTGTTTCATTGAACACAAATGCTGTTGACGAATCATATGTTTGCAGTTGGCCATCATACAAATTATTAAAGGATCATGCCAAAGCTAATCGTTGCAGGCGCAACACAAATAATAACCATATGCTCAAAAAAATAAAACATCATAGAGGATTGTCCCCGAACCTGGTAAATTCCTGTAAGTCTGTAGAGAGAAATCATCACTTCTAGCAGGCTAGCTAGTAATCAAAATCTAATACTCTCGATTCAAAACAGCAATCCCCACTACCCTACCCGGCCACATTACAACATTTTTGCGGCACACTTTGATAGACGCGGCGGCACAGTAGTGTGTCGTGGCACCCTGCTTGAGAAACACTGATCTAGATTGACAGCACCGTTTCGACTGACTTTGTGCGAGTCTTCGGAATGCCCCCTGATCTGTTATCTTTGTGGAATAGTGTTCACTTCTGTCTCACGGCAGCCAATAATTAATATATGTTTTCATTTCTATTTACAGCGTACAGGCATCCCACTTTGTTTATTTTTGTGTTTGCAGAAGGACGACTTAATCAACTTGCTTTTGACTCACTTTGATATATGTAAAGTTGTCCGTCCCTTCAAGGGAGATAACATATGTCTTTCTACTATCTAAATATGGTTAAGATTGTTGCTGACATGACAATTTCATGTGACAGAATTAACACTAAATATGCCACATTACACAGGTATCACCTGATGAATTTAACACTAAACTGCAAATTTTTAACGGGACTTTCCTTGCACATTCTTGAACTTTTCCCATCTCGCTATAGAGCTGAAATCGTGTAGAGAAAAGGATTAACAGCAGAGTTTATAGGAAGTACGAGCACCACTGTCCAAGCGTAAACATCCTTATTGATCTCGTAGCCGCCAAATGACAATAACCTCATGGCCCCTACAGGAAACCAACACAGGAAATCAGACATGACTAGAAGAAACAACCGTTTGGCCACTATTATATCCTCTATCCTCCGCGAGAGAGACATGTTTGAAGCTGTCTTTGTAATTCTGTTATCTGACATAGCACGAAAGATCGCTATTTGACCATAAGCAACGATGAGGCACATAAAAAAATTAAGCACGATAAACACGCCAAATGAGTACCCCCAGCCTTTGAGTCGTTGATTTGTCAAAGGTAAGCCAAGACACATGGCATTAGAAGAATATATTTCAAACATGAACACAATCGGAATTAGTGAAAGTATAAAACCTGTAAACCAAGATAAAAGAATGGCGATACGTGTGCTCAATTTTGAAAACTTTATTTGACCAAATGGAAACTTGATGACTAAAAATCTGTCGAGAGTAATGAGAAGAATAAAAAGTTTTGATGTTTCGCCTGACAGTAGCCAGAAAGCCAGCAATTTTGCAGACAACGCTTTCTCTCCAGTTTTTGTTATACAGAACATAATTGTCGCGGTAGTAATAATCAGCTCCAGCAATGATGAACAAATAGACTCCCATAATTAGGTCAGATATACCGAGGTTTGTCACAAACAGACCATATCCTGTTTTGAGAACTGACCTATCCCAAATTATCCGATACACAATAACCGACATGTTCCCCAGAACGGCAAGAACTGCGACCACCCAGAGAAGGACACGTTGAACATCAATTCGTACAAGATCAAAACATGACGAAATGGCGTCTTCCGGGGCGTGACATGTGTGGTATGGGATTTTTGTACTTCGTATTTGAGGACAGCAAATTTCAATTTGTCCGTGTACAGTTGTTGATCGATAGTAAGATCACCAAACAAATCTTCATAGAAATTCTCAATGGGTATTCCACGTAAATCTAAAGTCTGTAAAGTGAAGTGGGGGGTGTTTGAATCATTTTATAGACATCAGAGACAAAGGTGAAGCTTAAATCTAAATGCCTCAAGTTTGGCAGCAATCGAAACAATGAGCTATATAGATATGTCAGACCTGTATGGGAAAGATCGAGTACTTCAAGTTTTGAGAAGTGCAAATTCTTCACCAAAACCAGATTTGTGTTATATGACAAGTTTAAGTGGCGAATATTTCTTAGTGTATAATGCATCTCCGTGAAGTTCTGTAGCAGATTGTGACTAAGATCTAGCGTGTGCATTATTTGTCTATGATTGAGATGTTCAAAACCTTTGTTGTCAATGTTACATTTAGACAAATTAAATAGGAAGATGAATCCAATGTACTTAAACAAAAACCGAAAATGAAGTGGCAACATTCCAGAAAAATTCTGTCCGGATAAGTCTACATACTTAATGCTTCTGTCAAAGGCATTCAAACGTAAAATAGCAATGCTATAATCTCTCACTGTAGCTGTCCCTGAGACACAGCGGAAACCGTCAGAACACGACACGTCACAGTTCAGTTCGTCATCTTCATGTGGACACTCAGGAAATCCGTTACACACTAGGTCAGGATGTAGACAAACTTTACTGTCCCAGCAAGCGAAATTTCCAGAACATGAGCCAATATTAAAATCTACTTCCTCCTCTCCTGTAGGGCAATCTGCTTCTCCGTCAAGGACATAATGTTGAGGAATACAATAAGACTTATAACATTTAACATATCCCTCTACGCATTGGAGGTCCAGACAGTTCTGAAGATGAGACATATCTCTACAACCTAGAACAGCCCCGTACCTGTCTTTGATATAGACACACTTGGGAGCCCAGATTAGACCTCCCTTTGAATTGTAGCAAGTGTTCGCTGGTTTCAGTTTTCCAATGGTCTCATCCAGTGGACCCTCTGCTCCATAGCAGTCTTTATGACCATCATTAAGCTGAACGAAACGGACACACATTTGGCCACTATTACAGATAAATGCGCAAGTTTCTTTTCTCTCCAGATACTTGTTATGAACAACATTTTCATCATTGAAACCTGGCGAAATTGTGCAATCTATTTCACCATCATTAAGCCACTGTAAATTCAAACAGGAACCATCACTACAAAGTTCACCTGTGCAGCTGCCAGCATATTTATCACAATCACACGAAAGTACATCGTTCCCTAGTTCCTTCCCAAACGACATTTCATCTCGTCTGTTGGTACAGTGGTAGATTTTGTCGCAGACAAAGGTATAGGAAATATATCGGGGTTGATCTCCTTCCTCACCACAGTCAAAGACAGGAAACTCGATTTTTGTTGTTTTTAGAAAAGTTAAAAACTGTGTGCTCGCAACATAAGTAGAGGTAGATACAATATTGCCATCAAATTCCATAAAATCTCCTTTTTTCAAAGCTTCATTGTAACTTTTCGTGTTTGCTGGTTTTATATTAATAATACTGTCGTCATCAAGCGTTCGATAAAGAACTGTCTCAAACAATTTTAATGTTTCTAACTCATGATCACATGAAACATCCACCCATCCTTCATCAAAACGATCTTTGTAATGAGAGAAGGCCTGGGCCATGTCGCTGTCATTATTGTCATCTTTCCTGATATCTGTAAACTGCCACACAGCACAGCCAAAGTTGAACCCACCATCAGGTTTACCAGACATCCAGTGATTCACTACCACAGGAAGAGCTAATCCTGAGCTTAAAGTTTCTGTATCAGACCATTTAAATCGTCTAGCAGCGCTACCTGTTTCTCGTTGAAGACGAATAGAAACAAAAGAAGAATCGTTCGTGTAAGGAACTGTATCTCTGTGAGTTGTAATAAACGAATATAATGTGGTCTGCAAAAAGTGCAGCTCACCTAGAGTTTAAATTGTCGTCCAATTGTTTCCGTCTTGGTAGTCACTTAAATCCGGAACAGAGAGACTATAGCAAGAGAGCAGATGTACACTGTCGTTATGTTCATAAGGAAACCATTTTGGAATACATAGTTTACACATCGCCATGTACAGATATGGATTTACTTTAGTGCGGTATGTGGACATGAAACCTTCTATAGAGGAGAAAATAATTGAATCATTAAGATAAATAATATCCTGTTTGTATCTTTGTGATAATATCGCAAACAATGATTTTATGTTTGTTTTTTCTTGTTGTCCAATATGTGATATATTTTTTATTTCATCTTCTGAAAAATATGCATCCATAAAAAATATAACAGCGATATGGGTTGCATTCTCTCTGACTCCAGGTATCTCAGAAAACAAACGTTGAACAAACTTCATTTTTATATGTCCATGACTTCAAGTGCAGTTTTAAATGACATATACATATTTGGTTTGGCTTCGATTACGCGTGGATTTGGGTGTTCTGGTACTGAATCAAAACTCCAAGAGCTTACATTTACTTCGTTATTGTGGTAGTCGAATCCGTCAAATACCTTAACGTATCGTACTCTTGACATATTATTCTTGTCAGAGAGCTTGGAAAAGCCAAAGCCGAAAGTATCGTCCCACAAATTATTTTTTAAGTAATCCGTGTCACTAATTAAATCCATCAAATACAGCTCCACTATGTCCATTTCGGCAGTGCTACAGTTATCTAAAGGAAAGCTTGAGGAGTCACTTTCAGGAATCTCTGTAATGTTCAAAGAAATTCAAGGTAAACACATATTATTAATAATATCTGTACAAGTTATCTTCTTCTTCTTCTTTGATCCTTAGCCACCGACTGTCACAACAGTCAGTGGCCATCACGCCTGGTGGCGTCTTGTAGGGCAGTGTGACGTAGAGTATGAAAATTGAAGTCCATGAATTGATGGATGATAAAGGATAGTAGCCTTGAATATCATCGCAGTCCCTGGATTTGTGTAAAACACAATAGTCAACGTGGATCCCACGCGGGCTCATTAGTATGCATCATTTCCACGTGGATTTTATCAACGTTGGATAATTAATATGATAAACAGTTATCAGGCGAGGATCCAGGAGTTTCGGTTTGCCTTAGGGGAGGTTAAACCACGCCTACTGCCTATCTCTAGAGCGATTATAATCAAGCATTTCTCTACACCTTTCTGGCACCCCGCCTAGTAGGAGTTGCCAAAGCTTATCGGGAGAGCAGTATCCTCAAAGGCAGTGGTGGTCCCCAGAACGGACGAAGCAGTTTCACGCCTTTCCCAGTACTGAGACACAGTTAAGTCCCCGATGTCATTTATCGGTGCAGAGTTGAGAGAGATGGCTGAGCATCACAATCCCCCCTGTGTTGCAGCATGATGAGAACCCAGAATTGCACACTGAGCTTGGGGGGAATCACTTGGGCACCAGACTTAATACTGGCTCTTGACTGGATGGCCGCATGCAGGATTTCTACAATGGGGGGTTGGCAGGTGGTGGGTATCTGGAAGTGGCTCTGTGCAGGACGTGAGGATTCCTTGGGTGAGCCCAGAACCAGAGCACAGCATTGTGCAAGCTCTGCATAGTTGGAGAGCCCCCTGGATGACGGGGAATGCACAGTGTGCTACCCCACCTGTCCCCAACTGCTAACTTAGAACCAGAAGTGGGGTCCTCTGTATGCGTGCCAGGCCAGGATAAAATGCCTGGGAAAGAGACTGGAGCTCAGAACTCCCTAACTCAAAGTTGCAGGATGGCAGGAAAGACAGGGCTATTTTGAAGATAATGCAACCATATTTTCACCATACGAGCTCGGACGCCGCCTCGGTAAACAAGGTCCGCGCAGAGCAGTGACACCCCCAGGCTGCTTGCGAATAGTCTACTACTGGGAACATAAACAGATTAGGGATGAGCCCACTCTCCCGTTGAACAGGTGCTAAAGTCATAGATACTGGGCCAGAAGGCGCACCGGAAACCACAGTATCACGCAACTCGCTTTTTTTTTTTTTCTATGGAGAGTACACCGTCAAATAAAATCTCGTACTGGTGCTCGCCCTGTGGAGCTCCACCAGGCAGGTGCAGTGCCGGGCTCTGAGCCTCGACAGAGCCCACCCTCAGCTACTGGAGGACCCTCTAGACCGTCTTGTGGAGTCAGCAGACGGCGGAGGAGAACTACTGACCAAAACAAAACAGAAAAAGAGAAACCCAGAGTGCCACTTGTCATGATGCACTGGAATGCAGAGGGAGTGAACAGCAAGCAGGCTGGATACAGCAAAAAGACAGAGCTGGAAAACATCTTGTATGAGAAGCAAGTCAGTGTTTGCTGTATCCAAGAGACTCACTTGAAAGCAGATCAAACCTTTAAAATAAGGGGATATCAATGCTTCAGATCCGACAGAAAAGATAGACGAAAAGGAGGAGTACTTACTCTTGTAAGGAATAACATTCCTGCACACGAAAGGAAAACCTTCATGGATGGAGCAGAATATCAGCTGTTGCAGATAAAGGTAGACAAGATGGAAATAGAACTCCTGAACTATTACTGTCCGAACAACAAACCCCTGAGTCTCAGCTCTATACAGGTACCAGCCACCAACTTTATAGCAGTTGGAGACTTTAATAGCCACTCCCAGAGCTGGGGCTATAACCATCTGGATCACAGAGGTGAAGAGGTTGAAACTTGGCAAGATGATCACTCCCTAATCCTAGTCAATAATGCCACAGATACTCCTACCTTCTACTCCAGAGGATGGCACACAACTTCAACACCAGATCTTGCCTTCTCCACACCAGATATAGCTGGATCTATTAGTAGAGAAGTAGGAGACCAACTAGGGGGAAGCGACCATCGCCCAATCTTTCTTACTGTCCAGAGTGCAACTCTCAGTACAGGCCCAGCCATTACAAGATGGAACTACAAAAAAGCCAACTGGGGTTTATTCAGGCATCAGGTGAACACGCTGCTGTCTACCCTCAAGGTACAGAACAGAGACATTAATGAAGTGGTAAAAGACTTCAACAGATGCATACTACAAGCTGCAAAAGAAACCATTCCCAAAGGATGCCGGCGTAACTACATACCATACTGGTCCAGCACACTCCAAGAACGTCAGGAAGCCATGGACAGGGCTAGAAAGGACGCAGAGTCTCAGCCTTCACTTGAAACTCACAACAAATGGAAAAAGGCTGTAGCAGAGTTTCAGAGAACAAAGCTAGAAGAAAAACGGAAAAGCTGGAGAACTAAAACGGCATCGCTGAACCTTGAGAAAGACGGCAGGAAACTTTGGAGATTAGTCAAGTCTCTAAATGAAGAGCGTTCCTCACCTAGGCAGACTATCACATTGGATGAAGGTGGCAAACTTTTCAGAGGAAAACAAGCTGCAGACTTGTTTGCTAGAAGATACAGTTCAGAAAGCAACTTACCCATTAACATAGATCATCAGAGAGAGATAAGAAAAGAAATACTGGCAACCATGGGACAGACAGATACTCCTGCCCCAATGAGGGAACCCATCACACTAGGAGAACTACAGAAGGCTATTTCCAAGCTTAAGTTTCAAAAGTCACCCGGCCCAGACAAAATCAGCAACGAAATGCTAGTAAATCTGAGCTCAGCAGCAAAGACAAAACTGCTTGAGATATTCAACCACAGCTGGTTGAAAGGAACGGAACCCCAAGTATGGAGAGAAGCCATCACAATACCCATACTAAAGAAAGGGAAATGTAAGACCGAGGCTGCAAGTTACCGGCCAATCAGTCTCACAAGCTGTGTTGGGAAGACTATGGAGCGAATAGTCAACCACAGATTGAAATGGTATTTAGAGTCTGAGCAGATCCTGGTGCCGGAACAAGCTGGATTTAGAGAATGCTACAGTATAGAAGACCAAGTTACTTACTTGTCTCAAGCAATAGAAGATGCCTTCCAGGAGAAGAAAAAGGTCCTAACGATCTGGGCGACTTCAAGCAGGCCTTTGACAAGGTGTGGAAAGATGGCCTCATTGCAAAACTTAGGAGAAGTGGAATCCAAGGCAACATGATGAAATGGATCCAGTCATACTTGCATAACAGGAGAACTAGAGTCACTCTTGACGGTCTGCAGAGCAGAAAAAGTGTTGCTCCATCAGGGGGTACCTCAAGGAGGAGTAATTTCCCCAACACTCTTCCTTGTTTACATCAATGACCTGGTGAAAGATCTCCCTGCAGGAGTTAAAGCTGCCTTATATGCAGATGACCTAGTACTCTGGTGGTGCGTGATGAAAATGTCACCACAGCAAATTATAGAATGCAGCGGGCAGCAGACATGCTAGTGTCATGGGCAGAGAAATGGCTTATCACAATAAACACAGACAAAACCTCCACAACACTGTTCTCCCTCGCCCCCAAGGACAAATCAGCTAACATACACCTAGGGACAACCGTGATCAAGGAAGAAAGCTACCCCACCTATCTTGGGGTGACATTTGACCAAAGGCTTACATGGAATAAAGCATATTGAAAATGCAGAAGGAAAGGCCCGAAGACGACTAGGCATACTCAGAAAATTAGCAGGTACCAACTGGGGAGCAAATGAACGAAATCTAAAGAAGATTTATAATGGAGTAATAAGACCACACTTAGAGTTTAGCTCAGCAGCATGGTCATCAGCTGCTAACTCACATCTGCAGTCTTTGGACAAGGTGCAAAATCAAGCTCTCAGGCTCATTACAGGAGCCATGAAAACTACACCAATAACAGAGATGCAGAAGGTTGCTGGATTACAGACATTGTCCCATAGAAGAGACACAAAAACCATGATCCAGATGGAAAAGTACAACAGTATGCCAATGCACCCAATGAAGGCAAGACTAGATGATCTGGCATTGGGACGTCTAAAGCGTAGCAGCTTTGTGCATCGGGGGAAAAGACTTATAAGACAGCATCAAGAGACCTATCCATGAAGACAACACCACTGAAGCCCACCCTATACCCTGTACCATGGGAGCAGGCCAGCAGTGCCCTCCAAATTAATACATCAGTCAGTGGTCTCACAAGTGGATGTGAGTATAATGATCTGCAAAAACGAACTGCTACATTGAGTATGATCCAAGAAAGCTATCCCGATCAATCATGGATACATGCCTATACAGATGGATCAGCAACTAATGCTGTTAGGAATGGAGGTGCCGGTATCTTTTATCTCATATCCTGACAACCACTATGAGACTAGGCACATTCCCACTGGTAAATTCTGTTTCCAACTATACAGCTGAGGTTCAAGCTCTAGAGCAAGCTGCAAATATGATTTATAACACCAACTCTGACTGCCACCAGGTAGTCATCCTCACAGATGCACTGTCTGTCCTGCAAGCTCTCAAGGGTGGTAAACTCCCGCATCTGAGAAATGAACTAAACAAGGTAGCTGCCAAAAAGAGAACCATACTTCAGTGGGTACCATCTCATTGTAGTGTACTCGGAAATGAAAAGGCAGATAAACTTGCAAAAAAGGGAGGAGAATGTGAACAAGAAGATAATGAAGTCACATACTTTGAGAAAAAGAGAGAGCTATCCAGACTATCAGAAGAGAACAGAACCAACCCAAAGACGACTATCACACTCTCGACCGGCAGGGACAGATAACTATTTTTCGACTCAGGACAGGGCATAACAAACTGAATAAACACATGCACAAGCTACGATTGTCTGCTTCACACCACTGTGCACATGTGGATTAAACGAACAAACTGCTGAGCATGTTCTACAGGACTGTCCTCTGTATGACCAGTTAAGAAAGATATACTGGCCCAATGACTCAACACTAAACTCAAAGCTATATTAACTATTAAATAAACTCATCTCAAAAATTTCCAGTTGTAAATTAAAATGATATAGTATTAATATATATAATATGTCCGTGAGAAATTATAATCCACATATATAAATTATCAGGTAAATGTAAAGCCTAACACATAAATTCACTAAAAGGAAAGAAGAATGGTAAAGAACAGTGCTGTCCCAATACTGTACTCGAAATCCCCCTTGTTTTCTCCTTCGTCTGCAAATTGTAACGTTTCACGTTGATAGTAAAAGCCTTCTGCAGCATACACGCGTTTCCCCAACACAATAAAATGTGTACTCCATTTCTAAGAAAAACCTTGAGATACGCAATCTGACCTAGATTTAAAATTCCATTCATGTCATTTTATACACTACGTTACCAAAAAACGAAAGACAGATGGACTAAGGATAGAAAGAAAGGGAGAGGCTGAAAGCCGGAACGCAGGCAATACTACCACAGTCTCGCGATACACAATTACTACCATCACGCGTGTAAGGCCACAAGCACTAGCTTTTTTCAAATCGACAGTGATAAAAAACACTACACACACGAGAGTTAGTTTTTAAAAACTCACAAAACGCTTATTAGGAAACATGACATTATACTGGTTTACGTTTGAAAACATTACAGTACCCAGACACCACATCGTATTCGAAGTAAACAGGAGGTAGAAGAAAATGCATATTTTGAACGCAGCCACTTAGCTCCTTTAAATTTGTATATTTGGGTTCCTTAGGACTTGCTGACAAAGAATATGTTAAACGTTACGCAAATAGTCTAGGAATTACCAAATTATAGCCAAAATAAAATAGTGAGGGATGTCAGACAACACCAAAATCAGAATCGCTCAGTGGCAGATTTTCACACCACCATTGTACGGGAAATGGGTCTCCATGTTAAATCCGATTTGATTGGAGCTCAATAAATGTAAGGCTAAACACGATTAGTCGGGCTATAAATACTATCTTTTGTTGTCAGGGGAAACGGGAGTAGGAGTACTTTTTTTCAAACGATTGGGTAAACATGGCACGATTGGTTAGACCCGCGAATATAGTCAATCAGAGGCGTCAGGTCACCACCACATGTTCAAATAAACTTACTAAAGAACCAGTGCGTTGAGCGCCAGTGCATATTTTTCTAAATAAAAGCCTGGGACATCGGCAGATCGAAATTGTGCTATATTCAGTGCCAGTCAACGTAACTGTGTATTATTCCATGAACTGTGGTAATCTTGATATATTCAATATCTTTTTAATGAAAAGTGAATGTAAATTGATAATTTATGTCTGTATATATGTGTGGTTCAGTAGCGAACATGAGGTAAGCCTATATAGTGCTCCAACCTGAACAGAAGGTGTCGGAGGAAAGTAAAACTGCATGGAATTGCGAAACAGTACACTGACACCTATCTTATTGACTAGAAAGAAATAATGCTGGAATTGCAGAGGCGTAGTAACCATTAGGGAGGAATATACTGGTGTAAATTATTTCAGATGAAGCTGACAGTTGGCCTACCGCTCTGAACTCAGTGTTTGTTATGTATTGTGTTCAGTCTGTAAATGGATCATAAACTAGTTATGAAGTAGGAGGTACAACCTTCTTGTTTCAGGGACCGTGGTCCTAAAGCTATTGAGCAGCACCTGGTCGGAGCTTTGCTGAACCTAGAGGCTGACAGCATACTCCTGGGTCCAGATAGTGACCAGTGAGGTGTCTCCAGAACACAGGGAGGCTATCGAGCAGAGGAGTCTTTTCCTGCCGCCATCACGAAAGATAAGCCTATGTGGCCAGTGGAGCTCAACATTATGCCCCCCCCCCCTCAAAATCTGACTTTATAATAAACCAGAGGGAAAATACAGTGTTTAAATTGATAGGAACTGTGAACTTTTCCCCATACTACTTACAAGATAAACAAACACTTGAAGTCATGATGACAAATAACAACATAGCTTGAAAAAACAAAACCAGTATTACCTCATATTACTACTACACAACGGACACACATAGGATAATATTAATGAAATATGTCACTACAAGGTTCATATTGATAAATTCTGTACATATGAATTGTAATTACAATTGATTGTGATTCCTGGTTCACTTTGTAGTTGAATCAGGACATATATATTAATGGAAGCAATTAATACATATTGATATTTGAAAATTTACCAGTGACTCATTTAAGATAGTCTTATAGAACGTTACATGTGTGTGAGTGTCACAGTGTTGTCAAGTGTGGTGGAATAAATTAAATTGTTTATCTGTCGGTTGTTGTTGTGACTTACACTTCATCATATACATACCCTACACATTTAACGTAGTCATCACAATATTCCAGAATAATTCTGATTGAGGCATAATGTGGTAGCAAGTAAGGTTATCTGTAAAACACTACACCTATTAGATACAGATACCTTCACAGCTGATCTCAGTCAGTACACTAAGTCCCCTAATAAAATTTATAACATCCCACTTTACCACAATATATACGTTATTTCCCAATATAATAGATGCTTAAATTTATTTAGAAGCCGCTAAGGGATTTATAACCAATTAATACAGTTTGGTTCTGTATATACGTGTGTTTTTAACCATTAGACTCGCGGAGAGTTTTTCTTAAATATATATAACTGAATACGCTAGTGTTTAAAATAGTCTTAACTGTAAACTTAGCGCGCGTCAGAATATTATTCGTATTGGGTGTATGATTTCATGTTTTCTATTTTTCACATAGGATGATCATATACCTTTGCGTCCAAGCAATTATAGAGTCCTCCAGACTCGGTTCTTCTACCATCCAGAATTTTTATGAACCTTTAAATATAAACTTCTTGTCGCGGCCCTGTGCGGTCTCGCTCTCTAAATTTACATGAGATAAAGCAACCCAAGAACATTTAAAACTCATAAAGCAATAAATTATGTAAAATAACTGGAGAAGAACAATTGCCAGAAGCGATATATAATTTTTACTGCTCTACTGTGGAAAAGAATATATTCTTCATGCACACTGACAGTCCTGTTATTTCCACTGGATTTAAAACCCCGAAGAAAACATAACTCACTGATCAGTCTTTGTCATCACGCTATAGAAGTTTTCCACCACCAGCGGTGGAATCCAGGAGACCACTACCTTCTCATAACTTTACCTGTGACAGTGCCATCCCATAGAAACTTTAGATAAAAATCAAAAAAGGAACACTAAGGCTTCACCTTCCAGCGATTACGGGAAGATTAGCTGAACGCCAAACCCGATAGTCTGGGGATGGAAAACGAAGGAAAAGACTCATATATTTGTTGAGTATTTACTAGCTGTTTGTGTGATTCTATGGATTGCAAGATTCAACGATCGGTAAGTGTGAAAGGGTGTGATGGCCATCGCTAGCGTGCATGAATGAATGAGATATATTAGCTAAACTTATAATTTTCTTTACTTGGTAAATATCCTTACACTTCAGTCATTGTATTTTTCCTCTCTAAGGGGGGACTGTTTACATTTTTTATCTCCCCTCCCTTAATCTGCTTAGCCAAGGGATAACTTGGAGAATACTAGGACTCTGTTCATACACCCCATACTAAATAGTGTAATAACCCCTATCAGAATAAATTAATCTATCTTTTGGTTAAATTGTCTCTTTCTGATAACCACTTGTCTTTGGACTGGTTTTTTTTTTATTTATCCAAGCGGGAAGGGCATATTGGGATACTACTATTCAAAGACTTCCCCCCCCCCCCCCATGGTTAAATTGTATTTTTCTGTAACTATGATTTTTGACTGTACCATGCTAAATGTTGTGATTTTGGTTTAGCTGATAATAAACACCATAAACCTTAAATTACTGTGATGGCAAACTGTTACAGTTAACTGTTTAAGATAAGGATTTTGAACTTTTGTATTCTGTGGTCTAAGGGAAACCACTGGTTGCATATTTTTGTTACGGGGTGAGATTTAGTGGTTATTTCCCTTGTCTGGACAATGTCCATTTTTCGAATGTCCATATTAGGATATGTATTATTCAGTTGGCCATATAGGGAGCGTTCTTGCACTGTTTTCGCGGAACATTCTGGATTGTCCGTGGGTAAGGTCTATTCAGGGCTTGCGCATGCGTGATTATTTGCGCGGGTCGAGAAAAATGCTTTTCCTGGCAGTCGAACTGGGGTTTTCGAGCTGAGAAGTTCAGCGTTTGGTCTCTGACTGTTATTCGGGGAATGGAGCCTTTGTTAGAGGATATTTGAGTTTTCCCCAGTGAAAATTCTGGCTTATGTCTGTAAAGCCATGGATGTTAAAATTGTGTTGTGTCTTATTCCTGGACGGCTGTCAGGTAAAGATATCTTTGAATCTAATCTTGCAGCCCAGAACTTTGTTATTGAGGTGGCTTACTCCGAGTGCGGAGATGTATTAAATATAGGAGATTGTTATTAGACAATTGAAACCCCCGCCATTCGTGCGGCTTATTTTGTAGCCAAGTCCTACATAACCTGCTTAGTCACGAGAAGTCAGAGAACAGTAGTCTTTTGTAGCCCGCCATTCGTGCGGTATATTTTGTAGCCAAGTTCTACATGCAGAGTCTTCATGGTGTTGAAGACTATGAGTTGATGCTATCTACATGATGTTAAATGTGCTTATATGACAGTGTAATTGTCTGATGTCAACGTATGTCACTATTGTCCAGTATTAAACTATGTGAAACGTCACCAGTCGTTTCCAACGTTTTATTGACTTCTGAGTGTGGATGAACGGTGTACTGTGCTACGAAATAACCACCCACACTCCTACAGATAACAAGAACATACTTCTACAGTGATGAATTCTTACGGGTGTGTTACCCAAAACACATATTATCCTGTCCGTAACAACTTCAACAACCTTGACCACTGGTAGCCTGTGTGGCGTTTATAGGAAGCCTTTACCGCTACATTGATGCCAGGCTACACATATGAGAGTTTAACAAAGAGCACTACACATAAGAATATTTTAACAACTGGTTAAGTACTTAAACTGAAGTACCTTAACAAACTGGTGGACCAGCTTCTACGGGCTCTGATCCCTAACGACATTCGCACTTGTCAAGATCTGCAACGGAATAATTGATGATAACATTGTTTATATTCCTGAACTACCACTCCGATACTGCAACAGTGGTTAGCAAGCTTAATGCTGTCATCTATGTAGTGCAATTTTCATCATCATCGTCTGGAAGTGCTCTTCGTGTCAGTCCTCGTTCCTGTCAAGTGTTATGCCAATCAAGTTACAGTGTTGCCAGTCCGGATTTTCTGCAAGTTCTACATGTTCTAGACGCCTTGAGTCATAAAGTTGTTCATCCCTTCAGCGTTGGATGTTCGTCTCGCTGAACTGTGTTTGCTGTTGTTCAAGGCCAGTTCCTGTGTCTTCATTGCTACTATCTCGGAGGCCAGGAGATTTTTTTCGACAGCTTAAGATAAGTGGCTGTTCGTTGTTGTAGACTGTGCCTATATATGTATTGTAATTAAGCCTTCCCATATCTTTATGTTATATGTTTGGCTATCTTTTATGTTATATATGTCCTTTTTCTGCGGGTTCGGTTGGGCGGTGACTGTCGTAGGGTATCTTACTTTACCGAGGGCCTACGACAGCGTTCTTTAGGGACTATTGCAAATTTCCCACAGTGGAAATTGCAGGCGAATTTTGTTGCTGATATTTTTTGTTTAGCTGTGACAAAATGTGTTAGTGTCTTTTTCGTATATTTTTCTCCGTTCTTTAGTTTTTGATTTGATTTGTTTGTATTTGTCTGCCTCCCCTTCCTATCGTTTATTTCTATACACCTTTTTGTTTATACACTGTGTTGTCATTGTCTTATTGTAATTATTCGACGTTGTCTTTACAAATTTTGTAACATTTCTCTAGTTTTGCTTTATTGTTTTGTTGATTCCTGCGAACGTTGTTGTTTGTTCTTGATGCTTTGTCTTTGTCTTGCCAGTTGTTGTTATTCATTGTTATTATACACTGCCAGTACTATATGCACAATACGTATATTGGTAATTTATTGTATTATTGAAAGTTAAATCAATTTTACAAGTTCTTGAGAAAAGACTTGTCACCCACTGAGTTGGGACAAAGTGAGTTATACAGGTAATTGATCTCACATAATTAGACATAATATCTACGTTAGATTACTTTATTGAGCAAGGGAAAGCCCTTGGTAAGACTGGAGAGAAATTAGAGGAATTCGCACTTGCGGAATACGGCAAGGCGCAGAAGGCTGAAGAAAAGAGACAGAAAATGCAAGCAGAAGAGAGAAGATTCCTAATGGAAATGGAACAAAAGAAATTGGAAGATGAAAATAAAAAATCAGAAAGAGAGGCCGAAGAAAAAAAATCCAAATGCAAATGGAGGCTGAACAAAAGAAATCAGAAAGAGAAGCTGAAGAAAGAAAACAGAAGCTAGAAGCTGAAGAAAGAAAACAGAAGCTAGAAGCTGAAGAAAGAAAAGAAAAACAGAAAATGGAACACGAGGAAAAAATCTTAGCTTAGGAGTTGGAGTAATTAAAGTTGGCGAATATGGGTAATTCGCAAAATGATTCAAATAATCAAACAACTTCTAATAAAATAAATGCTGGTTTTTATAAGGTCAAATTACCTGCTTTCAACTCTACCTGTGACGATATATCGTTCTAACTAAATAGATTTGAACTTTCATGCGAATCTCATAAAATAGATAAGTCGCAATATGTTGCACAACTGGTGGATATACTTAAAGGTAAAGCATTGAATACTATAAGTATGGTAGAGGGTCCTGACAAAAATAACTATGATGTTGTCAGAGCAGCAGTATTACAGAAATTTCAGCTTAATGAAGACGGTTATCGTCTTCGCTTTAAGACTATGCTACCAGAAACTGGGGTAGAATTTTCAGAATTTATTTCAAAGATACGTCTTACGTTCTCACGATGGATTGAGCTATCTAAAACTGAACACACATATGAAGCCCTTATGGACTTACTGCTTCGTGGCAAAGTCATGTCATCTGTTTATGAGGCTTTTCTTACCTTTTTACATGAGCGTAAGACTACGAACTTAAAAGATACTTACTTACTTACTTAGTCGTTCCCCTTCTACCGTGAGGTGTAGAGGTTTGGAAGAGAGAGCGCCAGACCATTCTATCAGCTTTAGTTCGTCGCCTTTAGAATCAGTCCGGTTTTCTCTCTTGTATTGCTCGTAATCATAGTTTAAGACAAACAGGTGATTGGCCTGTTGTGCCTTTGCATGGTGGAGGGGCTGCCTCCTTACGGCCTCCATGCAGGCCGCCCTCCTCCTTTTTCATCCGGGCTTGGGACCGGCATTGGCGGAGTTAACTTGAAAGATATGGAACAATATTGTTGCCAATATGTCACTACACATCCAGAGGTAACTGTTGTCAACTCTAAAGTCAAAGAAGGTTTATCTGTGGCTTCAGCAACACCATATGGTCCTAATTTTCGACGTAAATTTCAAAGACGTCAGCATAATTTTAATAGGAGGGATAATCGTAATTTTGGACAGAACCAAGGGGGTCCATCACATAATGATTCTTCTTCAGGGAAACAGAGGCAATTTAATGGTCCTCAACATTGTAGTCCCAACACTTATGAAAATTTTGGGAGGGGTAACTACAATAGAGCTTATCAACGCAATAATAATTTTTCTCGGAGACAACAAAGCCCATCAAATAGATATTTTGATTAAAGGGGAAATAACAATTGCAACAATGATTTTAATAGAGGGAATAACAATATTTCCAATAGAGATAATAGTCGCGACAGATCGTGATACGACAGTAGATCTCCAAATAATAATAGATCGTATCGTCATGCTAACTCTGCTCAACAAGAGCCCCAGGTTGTTAATGATCAAGGCAACAATAATAATAGTGTCTCTAATGCTATTGGCTCCTCTGCTTTCGATTTCGAGAGAGCATCTCGGTGCCCGCAGGGCACAACTTTGTTCCAACCTACTACTATAACTACCTTGAGTTGCGGTCATCCTCTACCTCCTCTTCCTGCCTTATCGGTGCATGACGGAAGAGGGTCTCTTACTCTACATAAGGGATTTGTGAATAATAATCCAGTCTCAGTTCTCTTTGATTCTGGATGCGCAACGGTTGGAATTAGACAGTCTTTATTTCATCCATCTTGCGCAACTGGTAATATGGTGAAATGTGTGACATTCGCTGGGACAGTCGAGACTTTTCCGACTGCCATAGTCCACATTGTCACACCGTTTTTCACTGGTTATATACACGCATGTTTGCTCAGAGCACCTATCGCCGACCTTACTGTCGGACAGATACATGGTGTAAAGGTTTGTACGCAGGTACAAATCGCTGCTTGGGAGCAGCAACATAACCTTACTGCTTCCACCTTAAGGGTTATGCCACTGCTTTATAACAAGGTGCATTCTGCTGATACAACCTTAATGACTATTCCTATATATTCGCACGTGATACATTCTGCTAATGTGGTACAATCTTGCAGTATTGATGATACGAATGTTCATCATGCTAATTTTGGTGCTTCTTTTAGCCCAGTTCGACATACTGCAGTACGTCGCAACTCTAACTTTGACTCTTCTTTAACAACTATTGTAGAAGAAGATCTTTCGATTTTGCCTGACGCACATAATAATTCTATCGCTACGACTGAATCTATATCCGGTCACGTTGATTGCAACCTCTTTGGTGCAATGATTAGCAATTTCTTTGCTACATATACGAACTTAGTTGTTAGTACATATCTATACTTCATGACTTTCTTTAACTTCCTTATTGGGCCGATTAGCTCAGTATCTTCGTCCTTTATGACTTTTTGTCGCACTCACTGCTTTTCTTTTAAACTTCGACGTAGGTCCAAGTTTACTACTTGTTGCTTTTACATCTTTATTCTATGTTTCTTACTTGTTTCTTTGCTCGGTACACAGGCTATGACTTCACTTCAGCCTGTGAAAAATACGAATTTGTCAAATGCATTTCCTTTGTCTTGCGCAAAATCTCAGATTGTTAGCCACTGTGGTAAAGTGGGATGATATAAATATTTATAGGGGACTTAGTGTACTAACTGAGGTCAGCTGTGAAGGTATCTGTATCTAATAGGTGTAGTGTTTTACAGATAACCTTACTTGCTACCACATTTATTCCTCAGTCAGAATTATTCTGAAATATTGTGATGACTACGTTGAATGTCTAGGGTTATGTAAATGATGAAGTGTAAGTCACAACAACAACAGACAGATAAACAATTTAATTTATTCCACCACACTTGACAACACTGTGACACTCACACACATTTAACACTCTATAAGACTATCTTAAATGAGTCACTGGTAGAGTTTCAAATAAATCTGTATTAATTACTTTCACTATTATATATCCTGATTCAACTACAAAGTGAACCAGGAATCACAATCAAATGTAATCACAATTTATATGTACAGAATTTATAAATATGAACCTTGTAGTGACATATTTTATTAATATTATCCTATGTGTGTCAGTTGTGTAGTAGTACTATGCGGTAATACTGGTTTTGTTTTTCAAGTTATGTTGTTATTTGTCATCATGACTTCAAGTGTTTGTTTATCTGGGAAATAGTATGAGGGAAAAGATCACAGTTCCTGTCAATTTAAACAAGGTATTGTCCCTCCTTTTTACTATAAAATCAATTTTTGAGGGGACACATAATGTTGAGCTCCTCTGGCCACAGAGGCTTAACTTTCGTGATGGCGGCAGGAAAAGACTCCTCTGCTCGATTGCTCCCCTGTGTTCTGGAGACACCTCACTGGTCGCTATCTGGACCCAGGAGTATGCTGTCAGCCTCTAGATTCAGCAAAGCTCCGACCAGGTGCTGCTTCAATAACATAGGACCACGGTCCCTGAAACAAGAAGGTTGTACCTCCTATTTCAGAACTAATTTATAATCTATTTCCAGACAGAACACAATACATAACAAACACTGAGTTCAGAGCGGTAGGCCAACTGCCAGCTTCATCTGAAACAATTTACACCAGTATACTCCTCCCTAATGGTTACTACGCCTCTGCAATTCCAGCATTATTTCTTTCTAGTCAATAAGATAGGTGTCAGTGTACTGTTTGGCAATTCCATGTAGTTTTACTTTCATCCGACACCTTCTGTTCAGGTTGGAGCAATATTTATGCCTTGCCTCATGTTCGCTACTGAACCACACACATATACAGACATAAATTATCAATTTACATTCAATTTTCATTAAAAAGATATCGAATATTTCAAGCTTACCACAATTCATGGAAATAATACAGAATTACGTTGACTGGCAATGAATAGGCACAAAATCCGACCTGCCACTGTCTCAGGCTTTTATTTAGAAAAATATAAGCTGAATCTCAACGCACTGTTGCTTTAGAAAGTTTATTTGAAAATGTGGTGCTGACCTGATGCTCCTAATTGACTATATTGGCGGGTCTAACCAATCGAGCCATGTTTACACAAGCGTTTGAAAAAAAAGTACCCTTCCTTCCGTCTCCCCTAACAACAAAAGATAGTATTTGTAGCCCGACTAATCGTGTTTAGCCTTACATTTATTGCGCTCCAATCAAATAGGATTTAACATGGGGACCTATTTCCCGTACAATGGTGGTTTTAAAATCTGCCACTGAGCGATTCTGATTTTGGTGTTGTCTGACACCCTCACTATTTCTTTTGGCTATAATTTGTTAATTCCTAGACTATTTGCGTAATGTTTAACATATTATTTGTCAGCAAGTCCTAAGGAACCCAACTATATAAATTTTATGGGGCTAAGGAGCTGCGTTCAAAATATGCATTTTCTTCTACCTCCCGTTCACTTCGATCGATGTGGTGTCTGGGTACTGTCATGTTTTCAAACGTAAACCAGTATAATGTCATATTTCCTAATAAGAATTTTTCAGGTTTTTAAAACCTAACTCTCGTATGGGTAGTGTTTTTTATCACTGTCGATTTGAAAAAAAAATTAGTGCTTGTGGCCTTACACGCGTGATGACTTTAATTGTATAGCGAGACGCGTGTTTAGTGTTGCATGCATTCCTGCTTTCAGCCCTCCCTTCTCTCTATCCTAATTCCATCTGTCTTTCGTTTATGGTAACTTAGTGTATAAAATGACATGAATGGAATATTAAATATAGGTCATTACGCAGGGTGCCTAGCTCAAGGTTTTCTTAGAAATGCAGTACACGTTTCATTGAAGAAAGCGTGTAGTGATGCAGTAGGCTTTTACTATCAACGTGAAACGTTACAATTTGCAGACGAAGTAGAAAACAAGGGGGATTTCGAGTACAGTCATTGTGACAGCACTGATCTTTACCATTCTTCTTTCCTTTTATTGAAGTTATGTGTTAGGCTTTACATTTACTTTTTAATTTATATATGTGGATTAGAATTTCACACGACAAATTCTCCCCGCTTAAAACAGACGTTATATGTCAGTCTATAATTCTATATACACATAGAGAAATTTATTATCTTTCCTGGGGTTTAGGGTGATTCTCATCACACGGATGGCGGCTTAAAAAATCCGCTCCTAGATTTGTTTTTCCACTTATATACTCTATGCTAAACTCAAATGGCTGCATCAGTAATGACCAACGGAGTAATCTAGAATTTTCATGTCTAGCCTGCGCTAGAAACGACAAGGGTTTGTGATCCGTTTGCAGCTTAAATGCCTTCCCATACAGATAAATATTGAATTTCTTTATCGCCCATATTACTGCAAGACATTCTTTTTTGCTATTTGAGTAGTTGGTTTCAGCTTTATTCAACTTTCTGCTAGCATATGCCACTGGGCTTAATTCCCCATCCAATGCATCTGATTTCTGTAGCAGAGTTGCACCTAACCCAATATTACTGGCATCCGTCCTTACTATGAATTCTTGACTTAAGTCAGGTAATTTCAAAATAGGTTTACTTGTTAGCTTTTCCTTCAATTCTTGGTAAGCCATTTCACATTGTGGTGTCCATGTAATTCGATCTGGATGTCCTTTACGTGTCAAATCAGTTAACGGTGCACATATGGAATTAAAGTTTTTGATATATTTTTGGTAGAAACCACATAATGAGACAAAGGATCTCACGTCTTTCTTGGTTTGTGGTCTCGGGGCTTTCTTTAGTTTCTCTAAATTCTTTGGGTCAGGGGTCATGTTTCCCTGATAAACTGTGTGTCCCAAGAATTCTAATTCTTTACATCCAACGCAACATTTGGTTGGTCGGGCTGTTAAATTCGCTTCCCTAAGTCGATTAAACAGCATGTTCAGAGAGTCAATGTGTTCCTCAAATGTTTCTGTTGCTATAAGGATATCATCCATGAAATTTGTGATACATGGATTATTCAGAGGGTCTAATAATTTTCTCATCATTCTAGAGAAGACACTAGGCGCATTCTTCAATCCAAATGGCAATCTGTTAAACTCATAGTGTCCTTCTGAGGTACTAAAAGCTAGGTATGGTCTAACCTCAGGCTTTACTGGAATCTGATAGTATCCTTTACTCAGATCCACTTTTGAGAAATATTTAGCTTTATTTAGTCTGGCAAACAACTGATTTGTATCCGGCAATGGATCCACCTGTCCTTCTGTAATAGCATTCAGTCTCCTGTAATCTATACAGAGTCTATGTTCTCCAGAGGGCTTCCTTAAGAGTACAACACTGGAACTATACGAAGATTCACTGTGTGAAATAATTCCTTCCTTCAACAAATAGTCTATCTCTTCCTTCAAAGCTTTCTCCTTAGCAAAAGGAACCGAATAGGGTTTCATACATACAGGTGTGGGGTCTATCAGCTTCATATCATATTCCAATAGGTTTGTATGCCCTGGTCGGTCTGTTAACACCTCTGTATGAGTATCTAGAACCTGTTGTACTCTCTTCTTTTGCTCTTTCGTTAAGTGTGTACTGATTTTCACCTGTGCCGCTGTCTCACAGGGATGTAATGGATATTCAAATGATGAAAGTGGTTCCTTTTTCATCTCCATGGCGATGGACAAGGTCAACAAGTGTGTCTCTTCCTGATTTTCTCTTTCCAAATATTTCTTCAGGAGATTCACATGATAGATTTTTTCTTTCCCCTTCTTATCTATCTTATAATTGGTTCTAGACACCTTCTCTAGAACTGTATATGGACCTTGCCATCCAATTTGTAACTTATTCTGACTACCGGGGAGAAGAAGCAGTACCTTCTCTCCCACAGCCAAATCTCTGTCTTTAGCTTTCCTGTTATAATAGGCAGCATGTTTCTTCCTGGCTTGTTTCAAATTTTCATTGGCAAGTTTCCAGCCAGTTTTTAAACGAGTGGTCAGCTCATTCACATATTGGTATGAGGATGTACTATTTTCCTCTGCTTTTTCATCAGTCCACGTTCTTAACAGAGCTTTGAGTGGACCTTTTATTGTGTGGACCTATTTGTCCATGCACCGGTATGGTCTCTTCCACTAGAAGCGCTATAGTGATGATTTTTCTTCCCAGAATTATCATGCACAAAACGACTGCTACCAATTTTTTTCCTGGGGCTTTCTCCCCACTTAGAATTCTTGATGAGAGATTTCCTCTCTACATCTTCTTCCTCCAGTTTGTTTAAGTCCGATTGAGGGATTTTCGGCTTATCCTGGGGTAAGACGAAATATATGCGGAGATTATGACGCATTCGCGTTGGGAAGGTCACGCCGGGTGACTTGGTTACAGGGCCTTTGTTACGCTATCCGTCAAGCAAGAAGGTCGTGTCTTGTATTTCTTCCAAGGAAATAAGGCTGAGTATATAGCCTATATTTTATAGATGAATCGATGTAGACTTCAGGGTCAGTTCGGAAATTAATCTAAGCATGAGATTAATTAAATTAAACTAATAATGGAAGAAGAATCGTATTATGATTCAATTTGTAGATGTCAAGAACTCATGTGCTCATTTCTGGCTGTTGACTATAACAGCGCACGTATATAGCCACGATGTTCTTCTGACACATTGTTTTGACACGGACGGATACATACTGATATTATTTGGAATTCAAGTGTTACGCTGAATTGTACATGAAACCTTTGTGAATGTCGATTATCGTTTTGTATGAATCTTAATACATGTGGACTCTAAGCAGAAGGCTTGATCCTTTATTTACGTTTCGGGTTCGGTTCTACAGCTGTTGGTGTTTACCTCTGTCAGCACGATAACTCTCCCACAAGGGAAATCAAATACTATAGACTATGCAAATCAGAACGTCGAAGGGATGTTCTGATGCCCAGAGCTAACCAGTTTAACCAACATTGCTATGTCTACAGAGTGACTTTATTATTCAACAATAATACCATAACCAAGGAAACGCAACACCAACCACACCACCACCACCGACCCGTCACAACTGGTGGCCATTAGTGGTTTTGGAATTTTTTCAGAAGAACGAACCACAAAAAAATGAGACATTTGTCCTTTCGAGCCGAAACGAACATTATTTGCATAAACACCGGTGACGTCATGCCCTTGACGACAGATGAACGGTTGGAAAAGCCAGCAGCTGACAATGTCCGTCAAACAAACTTATTTGCAGCTTTCAAACATGAAATGAAACCTATTGCTGACTTTCTCAATGATACAAACAAGCTCTAGAGTCCGTCGGCGAAGCATATAATGTACGATATTACCGCCAAAACAAGATAGGTCACTGATTTTAAAGGTTAAAATATTTCGTCCTGTTTGTCCAAATAATGCCATGTTCTTTTTTCTATGTATCCATGTTAAATATTGTTTCTGTCCGTTTTTCATGTAGCGGGTATGGTTGGGCGGCGGTTCATAATGAATAAAATGGCTCTCAGGATGCCGATATTCATTCTGAATGTTCCTAAGGCTGTGAATTAGTAGCACCTCGCGAAGAAAGCGTCGAATTATCGTTATCGGTGATCGGTTCGTTCGGACTTGCATTAATTCACTTTGCATGTTAGGTGTATAGTCATGTTATAACTGTTGTTTTCTGATGTATTTGGTTCTTATTTTTATTCATTTACAGTCCTATGTTCGTAATCTATCTTGTTATTCTGATCTAGCTATCTTTAATTTCATTTCAATGTATAGTATTAACGTCAAATGAGTCCTGTGACGTCATCATTCTTAGTGCCAAATATGTTCGTTTCCTTCAGTTAACCTTCACCCTTCTACATTTCCTGTTACTAAACGTGGTTTTATAATATCATTTATTTTTGTGAAAATGTCACTTTTGTATTGTGCTACTGTTCTGTACTCCTTGGTTAACCCATTGTATTGTTTGTATTCATTTCATCCTTCTATAATTTAATATTAATGCCATAATTTCTTCATTAATAATAGTGTAGATGAATATGATTAAATTTTTATCAGCTTTAATGAGGAATTAGGGACTTTGCACATATTTGCAGTGGTGGTCCTAGAAATGGGCAATGCACTTTATGCCTCATGATTAAGGCATAATATCTAATGATTAATTATTAAAACTTTATAACATATTAATACATATTTAATATAAATTAGTACACTTTCTCAGTACTATATTGTGAACTTATTGACAATTAAGACTAATTATTTGGGGATAATACATATAATTATTAAATATTAATATTAAGCGCTTGATATAATTTCAGCAGCTTATATAACTAACTATCATAACTATTTATGATAGATATCAGTAAGTATATATATAATATTTTTACAAAATATTATAGATTGTGGAACTTATACATAACAATACAGGAATATTACAATTTCTTGTATTAATTATTCATTCGTTGAGTAATTATAATTATCGACATAGATTATATTGTTGATTACAATACATAAATAATTGAATACTTAAATAATTAAATTCCAAGAATGCTTACCTTGGACCATTTCATTAAAATTGGAAAAGATTGTAATAAAAAGGGAGAGGCACTCCTTGAATTTGCTGAACAACAACTGGCAAGATATAAGGCAGAGATGGAAGAACTTGAAAGAAAAGAGGCTGAAAAGAAAACTATTGCTAAAGCAGAGAGAGAAGAATTAAGACAAGAAGAAGAAAGAAAGATAGCAAGAGATGAAATCCTACGGATTGAAGAAGAGAATAAATTGAAACGACAAGAAATCATACTACAGCAAGAAATGGAATTGCAACGGCTTAAATTGGAAACAGCAAAACTTAATTCGCAGAGTGCTGCATCAAGTCAAAATGATAATGCTCAATCTGGATCTTCATCCACCCGACTTAAGGGCAATTATTACTTTAAATTACCACCATTCAAATTACAAGTGGACGACCTTTCATCGTGGCTGGCGCGCTTTGAGGATATATGTAAGGTCAATAACCTTGACAAAACTGCATGGGCACTTAAACTTAAGGAATTTCTGGATGGCGAACCTGCAAGTGCAGCACAAAACATTGATCCTACATTAGCCACAGAATATGAGGCCATTAAGACGTTGTTATTACGTCGTTTCCACTTGAACGAAGAGGCGTGTAGATTACGTTTCAAAAGTTTATTGCCAGATAACAATAAAGATTTCACAGGTTTTATTGCTAACATACGCAATACTTTTAACAGATGGGTTGAACTGGCAGGTGTCAACAAATCTTACGACAAGTTAGTTGATTTGTTATTGAGGGATAAAGTATATCTTCTGTCAGCCCACCATTCTTTGCTTATCTACAAGAAAGAAAACCAGAATCTATTGATGAGTTAGAAAAAATTTCTTTAAATTACTGCACAGCTCATCCGAATGCTAATATTTCTGGCTCGTTGATAAGAGAACCACTTCCTGTAGCCTCCAATATGGCATATCATAATCATAACAAACCTAGAACACACAGTGTGGACAGAGGTAGGTTCAAAGGAAACTATGACATTAACTTTCATAAGGGACAGAATAACTTTAACAATAACTTTAATAGAGGAAGCAAACACACCAGAAATTATTCACCTCAGTCAAGATACAACAGTAATCCACGTAACTCAAGTTATAATCGGTCATATCAATATAATAATGGTAACAATTGGAAGAATAGCGATAATTATAACTCGAGACATCGAGATAACAATTATAATAGACGACAACGAGATAATTCAACTAATTATTCTCGTAATCGTTCTCATTCTTGTGGATCTTCACATTATAACCATAATACCGGGGCAGCAGTGACAAATGATATCACCCCTAAGGTTCAGGTTCCACCTAACGATAATACAATGAATTCTTCTGCTGCTGCATGCTTTGCTATTAAGTATAACGTGGCAAATAGTTTGCCCACAATGCAATCTTATTTTTCAGAAGGCAAAGGAGACAGTGCTAAACTGCGGACACACATTACACCAGAAGTAGGTCTTGCAGCCAATGATGGAACAGGCTCTCTGATTTTTAACAGAGGGATAGTAAACGGAGCTGTAAGTTTCTGTATTGAGAGACTCGGGTCCACAACCATTGGAGTGCGACAGTCGCTAGTACATCCTAGCTGTGCAACGGGATAATATGTCCGTTGCATGACTTTTGGGGGAACTATTGAGTTTTACCCCACAGCTATTATCCATGTTAACACACCTTTTTTCACAGGTAACGTGAAGGTATGCATGCTGAAAAAGCCAATAGCAGACCTTATGGTGGGTCGCATACACGGCAGCAAGGATTGTTCACCAGAAGATATTATTGAATGGGAGAGACACAATCTATGCACTGGAAACGCCGTGACAACTAGAGCTCAGACTATGCTCATGGAGAGTGTCAATGATAATAAGATGGATGCAGGAAAACAGGAGGATATTGAGGTCAATTCACCTATTGACAGGGAATCATTTGCTAACAAACAAAAAAAAATGACAAATCTCTAAATAAATTTTTTAACCTAGTTAATAAGGGTTGACAATTTACCTTCAGGTAAGAAGAACAAACATTGGTTTATTATGAAATATGATATACTAATTAGATGTCTTAGTGATAAATCATTTGTAAAACAACAAGTGATGGTACCGACCGCTTTTAGACGGTACATTCTTCAACACGCGCATGACTCGCAGTGTGCAGGACATATGGGATATACTCGAACACGATCTCGAGTATTATCTTCATTCTTTTGGCCAGGAGTGTCACGTGATATTTCGCAGTATGTACGTTCTTGTACTACGTGCCAGGAAGTGAAAGCACGTGGGGCTTTTCACACGGCGCCTATTCAGGCTTGCGATATCTCAGTACGACCTTTTGACAAGATGGCCATAGATATAATTGGTCCACTTCTACCATCTGCGAGAGGACATAGATTTGTTCTCACGTGCATTGATTTATGCACACGATGGCCAGAAGCCATTCCATTGAAGACAACCACTACCACAGATGTAGCTGATGCATTACATCTAATTTTCTCTAGAATAGGGTTTCCTAGAAAATTATTATCTGATCATGGGTCGCAGTTTATATCCGATACCATGAAGGAGGTAATGAAAACCTGGAACATTGATAGGAATTTGAGTAGTATTTATCATCCCATGAGTAACGGGGCAGTTGAGAGACTTAACCGTACGCTTAAGCAACTTTTACATAAGGTTACTGTTAAACACCCTCAGGACTGGGACAGAGCACTCCCAGCTGTCCTATTTGCTTACCGAGAGGTGCCACATGAACAAACTGGCTTCTCTCCCTTTGAGTTAGTTTTTTGGTGCCCCTCCGAGAGGTCCTATGGGACTGATAAAAGATTTATTAATTGATGCAGAGATGACTCAGGACACTCAGTCATCTTATGAGTATGTGATTAATCTTCGAAATAATATTATTGAGTCTTGCCAATTGGCAACAGCTTCTTCTGAGGCTGCAAAAGCTAAAGCTCGATCTATACAAAATCGATCTAGACGATTACGTCAATTATTCCCGGGCGATGAGGCTTATGTATTACTCCCTCACAATAACAATAAGTTATTGATCTCATGGACTGGTTCTTATAAGGTTACTGATAAAATTTCAGACGTTGATTACGTCTTAGATATCAAGGGACACAGAAAGATATTCCATATTAATATGCTCAAGCAATTTCATACACGTCCTATACACTTACAGTCAATTTTTCATGAATTAGATGACAATACTGTATCTACTTGTCACTATTCTAATCTATCTGTTATACAGGAGGAAGAATCTTCTTTTCCTGAAGTGCAGATGCCTTTACCTGTACTTACTGTCCAATCTACTGAATCTTGGCGTGATGTGACCATTTCTTCTACGGTTACACCACAACAGCATCAACGCGTTGCTGATCTTCTACAATCTTTCCCAGATGTGTTAACTGATATACCGGGTTGCACATCTGTAATTAGTCACGATATTATTCTTAACGATGATACACCAATTCGTGTTCATCCTTATTCTGTACCTCTACATTTTCTGAGTAAAACATCTCAGGAACTCGAACAGATGATATCATTAGGTATTATTGAGACTAGTACATCTCCATTTTCTTCTCCTTTAGTCATTGTCCGGAAAAAGGACAACAACATACGTTTATGTGTTGACTACAGGAAACTTAATGCGCATACAGTACCAGATAGCGAACCACATCCTATCCTTGACGATTTACTTCCTCGTCTATCCAATGCTACACTTTTTTATTAAAATTGACTTAACTAAAGGTTATTGGCAGATTCCACTAACCGAAAAAGCCAAATACTACACAGCATTCTCAACTCCACGAGGTCTTTACCAGTGGAACGTGATGCCTTTTGGGCTAATGAATGCTCCAGCTACCTTTATTCGCATGATGCGAAAAATTTTAGCAGGTAGATCAGATATAATTACCTATATTGACGACATATGTTTGTTTAGTTCATCATTTGAGGAACATTTTTTGGGTCTTAAATCAGTTTTGGAAATATTGCGGGATAACCATTTAACCGCTAAACCAACTAAAATTCAAATAGCGTGTAATGAGATAACATTCCTGGGGCACATTATTGGATCGGGACGTATCCAAACAATTCCCAGTACAGTTTCTAAAATAATAAATTTATCTGTTCCTCAAACGAAGAAACAGGTTAGGAGTCTGTTAGGTTTAATCCAATACTATAGCAGATTTGTACCTCACCTATCATCCATCACGGCTGTCCTGTCTTCGTTACTAAAGAAGAACATGCCTTTAAGGATAAATTGGACCGACGAATGTGACAAAACTTTTCGCACTATCTTAAAAATATTTTCATGCCCACCTGTTTTAAGATTACCAGATGCTTCTAAAAAGTTTGTTCTACGTACAGATGCGAGTAATTACGGACTCGGGGCATGTCTACTGCAATATCATGATGATGTCCTTCACCCCGTAATGTATATCTCACGCAAACTGAAACCTCCGGAGATGAAATATTCCACTGTGGATTGAGAATTGCTCTCCGTAATCTGGGCAATTACCAAGTTGGAAAAGTTTTTATTGGGATCTCCATTTCTGATCCAGACTGATCAGAAATCAGTAGCAGCATTACGTCGCTCAAACCATAAAAGTGCTAAACTTGCACGATTTGCTATTACGTTGCAACCCTACGAATTCGAAATACAGTCGATACCTGGAACTGAAAACGTCATAGCCGACACGTTGTCCAGACATCCAACGGATTCTGAATGAATACTACAATTTCAAAAAAATTTTCTGACTAGTCAAGCATTACATTTGCAATGAACGGTATTGATATCAAGTCAGAATATACAACAATTCAGTTGGACTTCCTACCTAAATAAGGACATTTCGAAATAAACTATTGTAATCAAAATATCAAGTTTTACGGATCGTTTGAAAATTTGAACTTCAATTCCACTTTGAGTATCACTCATTTCGATTGAAAACTGTTAAAAAGGAACAATCTCTGATGTAGAAAGGACATATACGTTGATGACTTAGTCAATTTACTTTCAAAAAAGTTTAATAAAGGAACTAACGATGAATGGATCATCAAATCATAATTTGATAATATGAACCTTGTGTCTTAATGAACTTTCATACAATTCAACAGGAGGTAACAACGATTGGATCTTCATGTCCAATATTATTAAATTTTCTAGTTATTAAATTAGTATATAATAGATAATAAAGTCAAAGTGTGATGAAATAAAAAAATAAAATATACTAAGAAAAGATGAAACAAAAGAATATCACACCAATTAAACCTTTTAATTAGTGTAATTATTAAGGTAATAGATATCACATTATGACATTTCATATATATAGTTAAAATGTATGAATTTTTTTTCTGTTCTTTTCTTCTGATTGCGTTAATTTAATTAGGTATCTATCCTTACACTTCATTTTCACACACATTCTAATTTAATGTATACTTTAATATTGGGTTTTTAATTGTCCGTACTTCTCAATTTTTATTTCTTTTAATCTCTTATACTATTGCTCATTTTCCTCTATTAGATATTAATTAGTTAGTACCATACATACATACTATAATTAATTATTTTAATTTTAGTTAGTTAGAATAATTTTAATAACACCTCACATTATTATTTAGTCTATACATACAACAAATTAATTAGTTAATTAGTTAGTGACAGTGACATGTCCTTGTTTAATATAAGGTATATGTATGATATGACGTTGATTTTATTATAATATATTACTGACATGACCGCGACACTGTTCTAGATAGAACATCGTAGGTCATACGTCGGGTTTTGTTAAATTTTTGATAATTTGATTATAATAGTTTTTAAAAAAAATCTAATAGATTTTTTTTGCCCCCGTCTGACAGGAAATCTGTTACGGTGTTATTTTAAATGATGGTGTCTGCTGGGGTTTACCCATGCGCAACGTTTAGGGGTCATTAATATTTATAGAATATGTCGATATTTTACGGTATAGTGAACGCGAAATATATGCGGAGATTATGATGCATTCGCGTTGGGAAGGTCACGCCGGGTGACTTGGTTACAGGGCCTTTGTTACGCTATCCGTCAAGCAAGAAGGTCGTGTCTTGTATTTCTTCCAAGGAAATAAGGCTGAGTATATAGCCTATATTTTATAGATGAATCGATGTAGACTTCAGGGTCAGTTCGGAAATTAATCTAAGCATGAGATTAATTAAATTAAACTAATAATGGAAGAAGAATCGTATTATGATTCAATTTGTAGATGTCAAGAACTCATGTGCTCATTTCTGGCTGTTGACTATAACAGCGCACGTATATAGCCACGATGTTCTTCTGACACATTGTTTTGACACGGACGGATACATACTGATATTATTTGGAATTCAAGTGTTACGCTGAATTGTACATGAAACCTTTGTGAATGTCGATTATCGTTTTGTATGAATCTCAATACATGTGGACTCTAAGCAGAAGGCTTGATCCTTTATTTACGTTTCGGGTTCGGTTCTACAGCTGTTGGTGTTTATCTTTGTCAGCACGATAACTCTCCCACAAGGGAAATCAAATACTATAGACTATGCAAATCAGAACGTCGAAGGGATGTTCTGATGCCCAGAGCTAACCAGTTTAACCAACATTGCTATGTCTACAGAGTGACTTTATTATTCAACAATAATACCATAACCAAGGAAACGCAACACCAACCACACCACCACCACCGACCCGTCACACCCATCTGGTTTCACATGTAGGCTCCTTATTAAATCTGCCCTATATCTTTTAGGAAGTACCAGCTGTCCCTGACCTTTGGATCTAGCTCCAGTCTTTCTATACATCAACTTGTTTTTCATGTAAAAATCTCCCTTGCCTGGAGTTGTATGACAAGTTGACAATTTCCTGAAACAAGGCTTGAGGGTCTTATCCCCAGCCTGTGCCTTCCTCATCTCTTCTGGAGTGGTATCTAACAGAATATCCTCCTCCTGTCTTGAGGTCGACCTGACCTGAAGGGTGGCCATAACTATAGGGTTCCTTCTGCAACGGTCAGTGTCATGATTGTTCATCTTTCAATTTTTACACCACCTTTTCCCTTGGTTGAAAGATTTTCTTTCATCATATTTCCTTTCATCGAATTGTGGGGTTTTATTTTTATTGTCATACCGTGGCCTATCAAACTGGTGCTTACCTTTGTTTTGATCTCTAGGATCAAATTTATTAAAGTTCTGTGGTGCCCTAAAATTATCCACCTGTTTCTTTTTATTACCTGATACCTCTGCCTGAGCTGCTTGATACCTTTCAGCAACATTTAGCAACTCACCCAGCCTCTCTGCACCTTGTTCCATGAGAAACTTTCTCAGGTCTGGAGCCATGGACTCTCTTAATTGTTCTATAAGGACCATTTCCTTAAGATCTTGGTTTTCCCCAGAGAAGTCCATTTCTCCAAGTATGTCTCTAACCGTGCAGAGAACTGGTGATAGGTTTCACCTGACAGTAGTTTAGCATTCCTAAATTTTTTCCTATAAAATTCTGCGTTCTTTTCATATCTTAACAAAAGAGCCTGCTTTAGCATGTCATAATTTTCCTGATCACCTCTGCTCATTTTGGCAAAAACTTCATAAGCTGCCCCACGAAGCCCTTGAGATAACTTTAAGCTCCACCTTTCTCTTTCTAACCCATACGTGGTAGCTAATAGTTCATATCTATTTAGATAGCTCTCAATATCATCGTCTTTCTCAACAAAATGATCTAAATGAAAATTCATAGCTGAGGTTGAGGCTCCCTGACTAGCAGTAGCATCTGAGGTAAAGGGACTGGCACCATTTTCAGGAGCATGGCCTTGAAACTCAAACTGCCTTAGTCGTAACTCATGTTCCCTTTGTAATCTCTTCTCCTCCTTTTCTGCTTCCCTCTCTGCAGCTAATCTCTTCTCTTCTCTTTCTGCAGCTAATTTCTTCTCTTCTCTTTCTGCAGCTAATCGCTTCTCTTCTCTTTCTGCCTCCAATTTCCTAGCTTCAGCCTCAATCTGCAGCCTCTTAGTCTCAGCCTCAAATTGTAACTTCTTAATTTCCTTTTCAGCCTCAATCTTTCTTTCGGCCTCTTTTTCTAATCTTCTTTCTTCCCGTTCAATATATTTGTCACATTCAGCAGTGACATAAGCAATCATAATTTGCCCGTCCATTCCTAACTCTTTCGCAGTCTGTACAGCAGCAGATCGAAATTTGGCCAGGTCCGCCATTTTCTAACAGGTAAATTTATATAATGTCTAACTAAACAATACAATCTGATATTACTTATCCAAAGACACCACAGGCACTGAGAGCTCAACGTTATTTATTTTCACCCAAGGATACCTTTTTAATTTCTATTAGTCCCTGAAGTGAATTACCCCCAATATTTTTAATAGGGAAAGATTCAAAATCCCGGGAGCGAGACCCCAATATATGTGGTAAAGTGGGATGATATAAATATTTATAGGGGACTTAGTGTACTGACTGAGGTCAGCTGTGAAGGTATCTGTATCTAATGGGTGTAGTGTTTTACAGATAACCTTACTTGCTACCACATTTATTCCTCAGTCAGAATTATTCTGGAATATTGTGATGACTACGTTGAATGTCTAGGGTTATGTAAATGATGAAGTGTAAGTCACAACAACAACAGACAGATAAACAATTTAATTTATTCCACCACACTTGACAACACTGTGACACTCACACACATTTAACACTCTATAAGACTATCTTAAATGAGTCACTGGTAGAGTTTCAAATATATCTGTATTAATTACTTTCACTATTATATATCCTGATTCAACTACAAAGTGAACCAGGAATCACAATCAAATGTAATCACAATTTATATGTACAGAATTTATAAATATGAACCTTGTAGTGACATATTTTATTAATATTATCCTATGTGTGTCAGTTGTGTAGTAGAACTATGAGGTAATACTGGTTTTGTTTTTCAAGCTATGTTGTTATTTGTCATCATGACTTCAAGTGTTTGTTTATCTGGGAAATAGTATGAGGGAAAAGATCACAGTTCCTGTCAATTTAAACAAGGTATTGTCCCTCTTTTTTACTATAATGTCAATTTTTGAGGGGACACATAATGTTGAGCTCCTCTGGCCACAGAGGCTTAACTTTCGTGATGGCGGCAGGAAAAGACTCCTCTGCTCGATTGCTCCCCTGTGTTCTGGAGACACCTCACTGGTCACTATCTGGACCCAGGAGTATGCTGTCAGCCTCTAGATTCAGCAAAGCTCAGACCATGTGCTGCTTCAATAACATAGGACCACGGTCCCTGAAACAAGAAGGTTGTACCTCCTATTTCAGAACTAATTTATAATCTATTTCCAGACAGAACACAATACATAACAAACACTGAGTTCAGAGCGGTAGGCCAACTGCCAGCTTCATCTGAAACAATTTACACCAGTATACTCCCCTCTAATGGTTACTACGCCTCTGCAATTCCAGCATTATTTCTTTCTAGTCAATAAGATAGGTGTCAGTGTACTGTTTGGCAATTCCATGTAGTTTTACTTTCCTCCGACACCTTCTGTTCAGGTTGGAGCAATATTTATGCCTTGCCTCATGTTCGCTACTGAACCACACACATATACAGACATAAATTATCAATTTACATTCAATTTTCATTAAAAAGATATCGAATATTTCAAGCTTACCACAATTCATGGAAATAATACAGAATTACGTTGACTGGCAATGAATAGGCACAAAATCCGACCTGCCACTGTCTCAGGCTTTTATTTAGAAAAATATAAGCTGAATCTCAACGCACTGTTGCTTTAGAAAGTTTATTTGAAAATGTGGTGCTGACCTGACGCTCCTAATTCACTATATTGGCGGGTCTAACCAATCGAGCCATGTTTACACAAGCGTTTGAAAAAAGTACCCTTCCTTCCGTCTCCCCTAACAACAAAAGATAGTATTTGTAGCCCGACTAATCGTGTTTAGCCTTACATTTATTGCGCTCCAATCAAATAGGATTTAACATGGGGACCTATTTCCCGTACAATGGTGGTTTTAAAATCTGCCACTGAGCGATTCTGATTTTGGTGTTGTCTGACACCCTCACTATTTCTTTTGGCTATAATTTGTTAATTCCTAGACTATTTGCGTAACGTTTAACATATTATTTGTCAGCAAGTCCTAAGGAACCCAACTATATAAATTTTATGGGGCTAAGGGGCTGCGTTCAAAATATGCATTTTCTTCTACCTCCCGTTCACTTCGATCGATGTGGTGTCTGGGTACTGTCATGTTTTCAAACGTAAACCAGTATAATGTCATATTTCCTAATAAGAATTTTTCAGGTTTTTAAAACCTAACTCTCGTATGGGTTGTGTTTTTTATCACTGTCGATTTGAAAAAAAAATTAGTGCTTGTGGCCTTACACGCGTGATGACTTTAATTGTATAGCGAGACGCGTGTTTAGTGTTGCATGCGTTCCTGCTTTCAGCCCTCCCTTCTCTCTATCCTAATTCCATCTGTCTTTCGTTTATGGTAACTTAGTGTATAAAATGACATGAATGGAATATTAAATATAGGTCATTACGCAGGGTGCCTAGCTCAAGGTTTTCTTAGAAATGCAGTACACGTTTCATTGAATAAAGCGTGTAGTGATGCAGTAGGCTTTTACTATCAACGTGAAACGTTACAATTTGCAGACGAAGTAGAAAACAAGGGGGATTTCGAGTACAGTCATTGTGACAGCACTGTTCTTTACCATTCTTCTTTCCTTTTATTGAAGTTATGTGTTAGGCTTTACATTTACTTTTTAATTTATATATGTGGATTAGAATTTCACACGACAGCCACCATGACGCTCTTAGTCATCATTACCATCTTCTAGATTCGCCTTTTGACGTGGGTATCAAGTGTATGCTCACGACTATTCTCTACTCGGTATGCTATTGCGTTACAGCTTTTCACTTCTCGGTACGAGCTATTCGTGATTCGGATAAGGTAATGGCAAATATACTGTCCCGTTGCCCACATGATTCTACGTAACTCCCATTTCCTAGACCTCTTTATAGATTTCGGGGTTAACTAGATACCGTGCTTATAGATTAACACTCTAGTAGTACATTTCTATGATCCTGTTAAGTTAAGACTCTAGAATAGTCTGTACTACTTTCTCTGCTATTGTTGTAGAGTAGCGGAGGAAGGTTTGGTTATATCCATACATAGGCCAAAAGTTTACATAGTCACATTTAATAAATAAAGATGTAGGATTGGCTGTTGTACATTATCAAATCCTACGGTTATCAAACATAGTGTATCATTTGTATTTTCTCACAGCGAATCTGTGCTGTTAAATGAGGAGCCTGTGACAGGACTGTCTGACCGGACTAATGGCCAAGTCATCTAGTTTGTAGACTCGCTTTCACAAGAGGTGTAATTTTCTAGATGTTCTATTTTCAACCCAGGTTTTCTTGCCGCTCATGTATGATGAAGAATGTCACTAGAGGGAACACTATATACTTTTATTATTTACTACTGGCACCACTGTTCTTATGCTTGTAGCCCAGTTTATTCTTATTATGCTAGCAATACTGTTTTTCTATTATCTTATGCTGTCAATAAAGTTGTTCTTATACAAAGCAGAACTGTCTATTGTATACAATGCAGGCAATGCGTATTTGTTAATTTGTGCTGGTTCAGAGACCGTATGCCTACACATGACCCACTTACTTCTCAATCAGCTCACTGTTAAGCGTGCCTGTGTTCAGTGACAAAATGTTGAAATGTCAGAAGGTACCTGTTCTTTCGATCTTTCTGTCCGTACAAATCATACAACACAATGTATTCAAGTTCACTGAAAACTATTTAATACCCTGTTTTTGTCTCTAGGCACTAACATCCAATGAATTATATCTGATAAAATTAAACTTTCTAGCTACAAATCTTAACACAACCAGCATGACGACCTTCCCGCTCCGCAAACCCAAAACTCTCTCTCCTTAACTTAACTCCCCTTTCTTTTCTCGTTCCGGTCCTAGCCGTTTAGTTTACCCACACCAGATTTGATGACGTCATTTGTTTAATACTAGTGCTAAAGTAGCTAGCTAGACTGTTATACAATATTCTACTTAATAGTAGCGTTATTCGCGCTTAAGTAGTAGGAGTAGGCCTACTTGTCACATACATCCCGGGGCCACTAAAATGTGTCCCTGAGGGAGACATTTTCATCCTAGAAAAATTACACCCGAAAAAATGACACAATGTAAATATAAAGAATGGCATTAAAAGTCATAATGCAAATAGATGCGCTCAAAATGTCTGTACATCTCAAACACATGAAATAAAAAAAAATAATTACGTCAATGACATAATTGCCGTGCTGACGCACACATGCTCAAGGAAAAAAAATATGGCCTACTAGAGCCTTAAAGAACTGGACACTGAATGTGGGTGATCATGGACAACATCATAGGTATGGAATGAATAAAATAAAGAAGCACTGCTTTAATACAAACATAAGTGCTAACAATTTAACTAAACGTTATAATTATCAACACAAAAATGATTAGAAAACGATAAAATGCGGAAAAAATCATCAAAGGGAACAACAAAGTCAGGAAGTATCATTTTAAGTAAGCTAAACGCTCATAAATGGTATGACTGGCTAAACGCAGCTAGTGCGTGGCAAAAATGTAGGATGGCACAATCCAATGGCAGGGGTTGTAATCAAGGGGTAAAGCACTGGGTTGGTAAGCGAAGGGGAATGAGGTAGAAGGGAGAGCAGGAGGAATAGTGAATGAAGAGGAGGAAAGGATGGTAGACAGAAAGAGACTTCCAAACAAGAAAGGAGTGAGTGAGAGAAAAAACATTAGACATGAACAATAGGAATACAAAAGGTATGATAAAATGGGCATCTATCATAAGATTGAGCAGACACAAGGATAGAATATGTAGAGCGGGCATGAATAATTGTATGCACATAAGAAGCAATCATAAACTCAAGTCATTCGGTTAATGCCGACATTAGCGAGATGATGAAAATTAACAAACGATGCTTTATTCAATCATTAAATAAAAAATAAATAGAAAAGCAAAAAAAAAAAAAAAAAAAAAAAACATGGCGACTTCAACATGGTAACAGGCAAGACAAGTGACCTCTGACAATAAACTGGAAAGTCAAGAGATGAATGACTGGGAAAAAATTTTAAATATTTCAATTTTCGCGACCTGTTGGGATGATAGTCGTAGATCATAACATGGATGTTGATTAGGAAAGGAGACACTGTGGATCACATGAGGGGATGGAACAGGACGGGAAGGACGAGGAAATGGGCGAAGAGGAGAACGGGCAGGAGGACGGACGATGGTACGTGGAGGAGGATGACAACTAACTGTAGGGGTTCGAATTGGAAGACGGAACGATGTTGTGTTGAAAGTTTGGGAGGCTTACGCAGAGTAGGAGTCATTTGCGGTGGACCAAGAGACTGGCGTACAGGAGTCTGGAACGAGGAAATAAAGGACGGACATGTTCTTGTGGCAAACGAAACCACTTGGGGTGGGGAGGAGTATCATCCGAGGTATTAGAAAGATGCCGCTTGAGAGGATGGCGGACGGGAGAGGAAAGAATGTCTTCAGCGATAGCGCTGGGGATAGAGGCTGTGGCGGACTCTAAATCGTAATCCACTGGAGAGCAAAAACCAGAAGGCACCGAGGGATTGTAAGAGAGCAGAAGAGCAGGAGGAACCAAGGAATGGGTGGTGGTAGCTGTGGTAGAGGGAGCAAGAATAGTATCTGAGAGGACAGAGGTAGAGGGAGGCAAGTGATAGTCAGTGGGAGGCTCAGAGGTGACGGGAGGAAGCAAACCACGATAAACATCACGGGACCGAAGACGATGAACCACTTCAGGGATCGGAACATCATCTTCCGAGGTAGAAGAATCACGAAATTGACGCTGACGATCAATCCCGGCGGAAGGAGGAGGAGGGAAGGGTGGATCATCAAGATGGGATGAAAGGAAAAAGTCATCAGGGAGTGATGAAGAAGAGGAAGAAGAAGAAGAAAAAGATAAAGGCGGGAGTTGAAGACTGGCCTTACGAACAGAACGGCTGGACAAAAGTGTAGGGGCAGTAATTGGACGTTGAACATCTAGGCGTAATTGAGAGGCGTGAGCCTTCGTTTGGTGGTTACATTCTTCGTGCCAAATCACGATGTTGACGGGAGAGGTTTTCTGGATGATCTTATATCCGTCAATCCAATGATCATCCAATTTAGAATTACGCTTGTGTTTGTGGACATACACGAGGTCTCCGACTGCAAATGTGGGCATACGTGCACGTTTCGAATGTAGACGCTGCTGTTTATGAAATGCTTTGACAGCATTACGGTGGACAAGCTGGTGAGCATTATATTTGTTCCGCAAGATTGTCTCAATCGGATTCTCACCGTAATATTTCCTTTGTGGGGTGAGAAGGTTGTCCATCGGTAAACGAGGTTCTCTACAATAGAGAAGGTAAAAGGGCGGAAAACCAGTAGAGTCATTTACATTTACCCGCAGTGCCTCAAGTGCCAGGGTAAGTACACGTCCCAATACTGGGAATTACCATTGGTGAATTTGCCAAGGATATCATTAAGATTGGAATGCATCCTCTCATTACGACCGTTCGATTTGGGGATGGTAGAAGCTGGTTGTGACGTGGCGAATGTGGAGCTTATCCAGTGTCGAATGGAAAGTCTTGCCGGTGAATTGCTTTCCATTGTCTGAGATAATTGTATGGGGACAACCATGGCATGGTATGAACTCAGAAAGTAGGATATCAGTGATATTATTGGCGGAGGCGTCCTTGAGAGGATAGCAATTAGACCACACCGAATACTGGTCTACAAAGTGGAGTATGTAGGAATTCCCGGACTGCGTGACAGGGTATGGACCCGAAATGTCTACACTAACAGTCTGCATGGGGAAATGAGACTGAGACATCAGTTGGATGGGAACCTGATGCGGTCTCATATTGCGACGCTTACAGATTCTGCAAGCCGCTACATATTCTGCTACATCTTTATAAAGGGTAGACCAATAATAACGTCTGGTCACTATGTCATACGTCTAGTCACGACCCATATGACCGTTTGAATCATGGAATTCGTGAAGGATTCGTGAAATGAGATTACGAGGCAATCAAATCAAAAAACGATCCTCTCTTTTGAGATCAACTCGATAAAGAATATCGGTATCAGGTATGATAGTGTAGTTGGAAACAGACTTGGCGTCGCGTTCCCACTGAAGACGGATCTTCAGAAGATCAGGATCTTGACGCTGAGCAGTAGGCATGTCAATGGAGGGCATGAGAGGACCATCAGAAGAGACATACTCTTCATCTTCCAGAGGAGAGAAGATAGGAGGAGGACGATTGGAGTTGATCACAAGGATCTCCTTAGCATTATCATCTATGTCTGAAGAGGCCTTGGGGTCTGATGAAGAGAAACTGACATCCGTACAAGCTGGATATGGAATACGTGAAAGAAGGTCAGCAACCGTATTGAATTCACCTGGAATATGCTCAATTGTGGCATCATAGCTCTGGAGGTTTAGAGCCCAGGTCTGAAGCTTAGGAGGCTGCTCAGAGGTCTTTGAGAGCCAAGTAAGTAACGGCTTGTGGTCACACCGGATAATAATGTGAGTGCCACGGAGATAAAAATCCAACTTTTGCAACGCATAGTGGATTGCAATTGCCTCTTTCTCCACAGTAGTCCACTTTTGCTGAGTACGACTAAGGGCATGAGACAGAAATGCGATGGGCATTTCATGAGGTACATTTGGAATGATAGGACTAGAATTAGAAATGTCCTCTTGGACCAGGCAGGCTCCAATGGCACGATTAGAGGCGTCCGTGTAAAGGATCATAGGACGGTGCACATCAGGATGGGCCAATCGAGGGATAGTAGTTAAAGCTGATTTCAAATAATCAAAGGCCTGTTGGCAAGCATCGGACCAACGAAAGCGATCATACATTTTTGTAAGCGCTATAAGAGGCTTAGCAACTCTGGAGAAATTTACAATGTGCTTTCTATAATATGAACAGCTGCCTACGAAACCACGAACATGGCGGACGGAAGTAGATGGTGGCATGTCACGAATCGCCTGGACTTTGGCGTCGTCCGGATGAATGCCATCTTTATTAATAATGAAACCTAAATACTTGGTTTCAGACTGCAGAAGACACATTTGGATAACTTAAGCATGACTTTGTGAGTACGTAGCCGAGTAAAAACTTTCTCAACATTGAAAGATGGTTTTCAATGGTACCCGGAGTATGGATGAGGATATCATCTATGTACGCCAATGCAAAAGACTACATACCCTTCAATACCTCGTCCATAAGGGACATGTAAGTGACAGGGCTGCCTTTTAGGCCAAATGGCATGACATTCCATTTATAACTCCCCATGTGGGTGCAGAATGACGACTTTTCTTTGGCTTCCGGTCTCAATGGAATACACCAAAAGCCAGAACGGGCATTCAGGGTGGTAAACCACTGTGATTTGCCAACTGTGGCCAAAATATCATCTACTCTAGGCAAAGGGTAGGAGATGGTTTTTGTAATGGCGTTAAGAGCCTGGTAGTCACAACAAAATTTGTTGGACCCATCTTTCTTGGAGACGATCACAATTGTGAAGACCAAGAGGACCGGAAACGTTCAATTATGCCAGCTTCTAGCATATCGGTAATGGCTTTTTCAACAATCTCCCGATTTTTCAAGGGAGTGTGATAGGGTTTAAGAGAGACCAGAACTTCCGTTGTCCTCTCTATGTCCATTGTAACAGTGGACGTTCGTTTTAGTTCCATATCAGAGACGGCAAAAATGTCCTGATGTTTCTGAACCAACTGACGAATTCGTGATTCATATGGTGAATCCGTGTTCAGTTGCTCTAAGAGTTGAGAAAGTCGAACAGGAGTGGAAGATGTGGAAGGAATAGGGGGTGTCAAATGTCTGCATAGGAGAGGTAAGGCGTGAAGTTGTCTATAATTATAGGAAGGCCGAGGAGCGTTGGTAAAGGCAGGAAAGGGGTGACAAGGGCGAGGAGGAGGGAATGTACACAATGGCTGACGCTCATGTACTGCTGCTATGCGCATGACATTGGATGGGAAGAGAGGAGGCAGATAAGCTTAAGGCGGAGGAGTCGTATTTGTGAGAACTGGAGGCGGAGGAGTCAAATTTGGAGTAGCTGGAGGTGGAGGAGTCAGATTTTGAGGAGCTGGAGGTGGAGGAGTCAGATTTGGAGGAGCTGGAGATGGTGGAGATACAAAGTGATGAGTAGAGCCAGGATGGGAAACACTCGATCTAAAGGCAGAAGAAGCAAGTTTGGCAACAACGGTATCCCGCTTGATAATAGTGGACTTCCCAGAAGCGTTAAGTGGCATGAGGGGGAAGTCTCGGGTAGCTGAAACAGAAGCAATGCCATCGACGACTTCGATGCAAGGGTCATCGAGATTGGCAGTATCGGCCAACTGTTCTACTAGTATTGAAAGACCTGGAAAGACGTAATCCGTGCGCTTGACCCTGTCAGTGACTATGGTTAAAGCGTGGGGCTTGAGAGTGACAGGAGCAGTAAGAGGTACTAACGAAGCAATATGAATATCATCCGGAAGAGGGATGTATTCATTATTGATACGTATCTGCTTGAGATCAAAATAGATACGTGCTCGGTGGCAATGAAGAAAATCACGACCAAGAATAAAATTCCGTGTCATGCCTCGAGTGACAATAAAAGGGTGGTTAAGAACTTGCGAACCGATTTTGAAATGGAGGACAGCAGTACCAATAGACTGTAAAGGCTGGCCTGTAACGGAAGCCATGTGGGTAGAGGTACGATGAAAATAAGCATGCTTGCGAAGGCGCTTAAACAGTTGCTCACGAATGAGACTGACTGTAGCCCCTGTATCAACAAGAGCACGAAAACTCAAGTTCCCTACCGAGATAAGACAGGAAAAGGATCCGACTCAACTCGTAAAACGTTAATAGCCGGAGAAGAACAAGAAGACCGAGACTGTGGATCCGGAGAAAAAGACTGGAAGGACCTACTCCATCCATCCTGGTAAAGAGCAGTGTCACCCGTAACGGTCCTGACTAACGTGCGACCCAGGGGTTTCCCTGGCTCATTAGAGGAGGAGGGTGGGATGGACGGCGGTTGAATGATGGACAATGACCCAGTTGTGAGGGCCTGGTTGGAGTATTTGACCATTGAAATTGTTGGTTATAATGTGAATTGCGTTGGGGGCAATCACGAGCAATATGGCCTGGTCTAGTACATTTAAAACAAGTTAGTTTGGACACATTATGTATTTGAGACCCTTGGTATTGTGGTCGACTTGAATGACGTTGGCTTGACTAATGTGGAGTTGAGAAGTGCTGTTGGTGATAAGAAGGCCCTGATGGAAGATCAAAGTGTTGAGGTTGACCTGCAGAACGATGCCAGGAACTGTGGAGGTGCGAAACGTCCATAGGTTCCTCATCACGAGGCACGTCTAGATGTGGATCCCGACCTAATCGTTGATGAAATCGACGCTTAACATTTTCCTCAGTGACAGCCAGCTGGATGGCCTCATTAACGGACTTGGGATCTTTGCGTATGAGATGTAACTTCAACGAGTCTGAAGAAAGTCCATCTACAAAAAGACCGACAAGGTGCTTGTCCATATCGGCTGAAGGAACCGGTTCATCCAGGAAAGCATCCTCTGAAAGATTGAGCAAACGATCAGCAAGAAATTAAACTGACTCATTTCGATCTTGCCGTATCCGCCTAAGTAATGTCCAAGCGTGCTGTGAATCGATTATCGAAGAATATCGACGAACAAGTTCTTTCTTCAAGTATTCAAATGTTTCCCCAGGATAGGTCTTGGAGCGACGTCGGAGAAAGTCTGTTACCAAGGATTCAGACGTTAAAAATGCAATACGTTTGCAGTCTCCATCGGATGCTGCCAAAATAAGAGACACAAATGTCTCTATGTCTATCAGCCATTGGCGGAACTTGGAAGGTTCCCCGGAAAATGGTGTAACCAGCAAAAGGATATGTTGGAAATTGGCAGACTGGTTTACCGTATGAAGGGTAGAGGTTATCTCCTGTAATGCATGTACTGAAAAGTCGAGAGATTCCGGTAACGGCTGGTTAATGGCTTGTTGTTGGGACAGCTGTTGTAATTTTTGCTGCAATTGCTGATTCTGTTGCTGCAACTGTACTATCTATTGTTCCATCTGTTGTGGAGTAGCCATTACAAGGGAAAACGTTCAATGGAGGAAACAACTGGATGACCTGGATATTTCACAAAATTATCCATAGTGAGGTACTCAGGTATATCACTCAGTGATGGGAGATCTGTGGGGTGCATTTTAGAATACTCTGCTAAATTACACAAGAAAGTCTCCACCGGTATGAGTTGGTCAATGCACCAAAATACTCTTTAGTGTGACAGGACTGATGTGTCTGACCAGACTAAGGGCCAAGTCATCTAGTTTGTAGACTCGCTTTCGCAAGAGGTGTAATTTTCTAGATGTTCTATTTTCAACCCAGGTTTTCTTGCCGCTCATGTATGATGAAGAATGTCACTAGAGGGAACACTATATACTTTTATTATTTACTACTGGCACCACTGTTCTTATGCTTGTAGCCCAGTTTATTCTTATTATGCTAGCAATACTGTTTTTCTATTATCTTATGCTGTCAATAAAGTTGTTCTTATACAAAGCAGAACTGTCTATCGTATACAATGCAGGCAATGCGTATTTGTTAATTTGTGCTGGTTCAGAGACCGTATGCCTACACATGACCCACTTACTTCTCAATCAGCTCACTGTTAAGCGTGCCTGTGTTCAGTGACAAAATGTTGAAATGTCAGAAGGTTACCTGTTCTTTCGATCTTTCTGTCCGTACAAATCATACAACACAATGTATTCAAGTTCACTGAAAACTATTTAATACCCTGTTTTTGTCTCTAGGCACTAACATCCAATGAATTATATCTGATAAACTTTCTAGCTACAAATCTTAACACAACCAGCATGACGACCTTCCCGCTCCGCAAACCCAAAACTCTCTCTCCTTAACTTAACTCCCCTTTCTTTTCTCGTTCCGGTCCTAGCCGTTTAGTTTACCCACACCAGATTTGATGACGTCATTTGTTTAATACTAGTGCTAAAGTAGCTAGCTAGACTGTTATACAATATTCTACTTAATAGTAGCGCTATTCGCGCCTAAGTAGTGGGAGTAGGCCTACCTGTCACAAGCCTCAACTGTTTGCCAGCTATGTTAAGATGTGACATCCTTGCTTATCATGTGACATTGGACGCTTCATCAGATGTCGGTGGTACCCACTGCTGTACTATATGTTCCGGAACTCCTGTAAACATCGGGGATTCCTACTTGTTAATTTAGACTATTATACATTGCCATATGATATTATGTTAATATATATATATATATCGGTGTCTCTATATTTCTGTACATTGATGTAAAAAGGATAATATGGTAATGACACCTCTACTGTTGTAATTCATCATTGCGAGATATGGCTATACTGTAATATTTTTTGGGGGATATATGGAGTCATATTTATGTAATTTTCCCAGCACTTCATTGTGCAATTGTGAGAACATGGTTTCTCTAAGGTTGTGAGATAATTTTTGTTCTCATCCGACGCTTTATTGCGCGTCAGGATTTCCTCATGTTATAGCGATATATGTGTTGATGCCCTCTTGCGGCGCTTCATTTATGCGTGGTGGGCCGGTTATCTGAATTATCATGTTTTGTTTTGGTGTATATTAATTTAGTTTGTCATATACGCGGTTATATTATTATTATATGCATTGCTTACTGTATATGGATTACCATGTGTTAATTTTACTGCCTTCTTCTTTTCTCCCTCTTTTCATAACCCATCTTGTCTTTGTTTACTCGTCGTCCTTTTCTACTTTTTCTTAGTACTAGTTATAAGCTTGTGTTTATGACTTTATATAATTGTAGGTACATATTGCTATGCTTCCGCCCCTCCTTTGCTTTTCTAGTCATTGTATTTTCGTTTTAAAAAAATGATGTTATCATTTTTTTTCCCCGGAGGGTGCCGTAAACTGTTGCAGTTAGCTTTTTAAGATAAGGATTTTGTACTTTGGTATTCTGTGGTCTAAGGGAAACCACTGGTTGTATATTTTTGTTATGGGGTGAAATTTAGTGGTTATTTCCCTTGTCTGGACAATGTCCATTTTTCAGATGTCCATATTAGGATATGTATTATTCAGTTGGCCATATAGGGAGCGTTCTTGCACTGTTTTCGCGGAACGTTCTGGATTGTCCGTGGGTAAGCTCTATTCAGGGCTTGCGCATGCGTGATGATTTGCGCGGGTCGAGAAGAATGCTTTTCCTGGCAGTCGACCTGGGGTTTTCGAGCTGAGAAGTTCAGCGTTTAGTCTCTGACTATTATTCGGGGAATGGAGCATTTGTTAGAGGATGTTTGAGATTTCCCCAGTGATAATTCTGGCTTATGTCTGTAAAGCCATGGATGTGAAAATTGTGTTGTGTCTTATTCCTGGACGGCAGTCAGGTAAAGATATCTTTGAATTTAATCTTGTAGCCCAGAACTTTGTTATTGAGGTGGCTTACTCCGGGTGCGGAGATGTATTAAATGTAGGAGACTGTTATTAGACAATTGAAACTCCCGCCATTCGTGCAGCTTATTTTGTAGCCAAGACCTACATAACCTGCTTGGTCACGAGAAGTCAGAGAACAGTAGTCTTTTGTAGCCCGCCATTCGTGCGGTATATTTTGTAGCCAAGTTCTACATGCAGAAGACTATGAGTTGATGCTATCTACATGATGTTAGATGTGCTTATATGACAGTGTAATTGTCTGATGTCAACGTATGTCACTATTGTCCAGTATTAAACTATGTGAAACGTCACCAGTCGTTTCCAACGTTTCATTGACTTCTGAGTGGGGTATGAACAGTGTACTGTGCTATGAAATAACCACCCACACTCCTACAGATAACAATAACATACTTCTACAGTGATAAATTCTTACGGGTGTGTTACCCAAAACACATATCATCCTGTCTGTAACAACTTCAACAACCTTGACTACTGGTAGCCTGTGTGGCGTTTATAGGAAGCCTTTACCGCTACATTGATGCCAGGCTACACATATGAGAGTTTAACAAAGAGCACTACACATAAGAATATTTTATCAACTGGTTAAGTACTTAACAAATTGAAGTACCTTAACACCGACCCATTACCGTATATCTGTTATATGTAGTTTATATTCACGTCTGTGTGTTTGTAGCACCAAATTGGTGTGTGTACATGAGTGTTGAGTATCTGGCAAAAATTGTTTAGCCTGGAGAGATTTAGGAGTCTACAGATAAATAAAATTGTCGTAAGATAGGCAGATCGGAGAAATTACCCGATTTCAGAGAGACTGTCCTTACTCTCTTCAGCACCCTTGTGAATCAACTATCCATTTCTTAACCCTTACTATCACAGAGCCTTCACTATCATTTCCCACTCGGACGGGACCACTATTTCTAAGACCTATCTCAAATAAAATTACGACAATAAATGGGTTGCTCTCCGGGATTTTGAACCTGATCTAGAAATTAGTACCACTAAACGGATAGCCCCAGTAGGATCTGATCTTAAGTCTGTGTCTAACTCTAGATAGAGTGTGAGTGAGTTGTCTTTGTGAAGATAGGGAATAAAAATAATTACACACCCTAGACAACGCTTTCAGTACTTAGTGTCGACCACACAAAATAAATATAGGATTGTTTTCTTTCCACAGCAGCAGAGAGTTACGGAAAACAAAAAATTCGTTAATTTAATTATTCTCTGGCAGAGAAAATTGGTAAAAAAAAATTTATAAAGATTACTGGGATCACGTGATTGTGAAACAGTCACAAAGGTTTTGAAGTTTGCAGAGTTGAGCAAAGCTAAAGACGCCTTATTCTGATTTTTTAAGTCTAGTTAATAACGTCTCTTCTCTTAACTGACTTCGGCGGGCGGAGTTTTTGTGGTGGAGAAATAATTTTTAATGAAATTTTTTTCCCTTAAATTGTTTTAAAATAAAATGTTCTCTACTGATAAGTAAAAGTAGATTTTTTCTAGTTGTTTGACCTACCATTTAACGTGGCGTAGTCGCCTGCATTAATAATCTTAACTGACAGATAATAGCAGCGATAGGTTAGCAAATTAATAAATGTAAAGGTATCTCAGGTAATTTATATTTTGTGCTTTTCTCGTAAGAGGTTTACAGTTTTTTTCCTCTTCTTTTTTCTTCGTGTTATTCTCTCGTCTTAGTAGCATCCAGTTCTTTGACATGGCAGAGAGAGTTCAGTTGAGGTCCATGTTGAGACAGGAGGCAAGGGAGACAGGAATGCAAGGGGATGAGGCGAAAGCGTTTGTCAACAGGGAACTTGACAGATATGACGCTGAGAAAGAGAGAGCAGAAGCTGAGAGGAAAGAAGAGAGAGAGCAGAAGCTGAGAAGAAGGAAGAAAGAGAGAGCAGAGAGGAAGGAGGCACAGGATAGAGCAGAGAGGAAAGAAGCGGAAGATCGTCAACTGGAACACGAGAAAATTGAGGCAGAGATGGAAGCCCGCAGGGAAAGAGACAAGGAGAGACAACGTGAGGAGAGAGAGAATGAGAGACAGCACGAATTGGCGCTTAAGGCTTTAGAGAGACGGGGTGCTTCTACTTCCAATAATGGAGAGCCGTCTTCACCCCAGTCTCAGTTAACGGATCTCTCCAGCACTCAATCTGCCCATATAACAGCGATGTCTTTTGTCTTAGAGTCTTTCCCTAGACCTAATTAGAAAACTGACACCTTCCTAGAGAAATTCAAGAGGATGGCAAATCTGTATGGGTTATAGAGTTCCTGGTGGTGCCTAAAACTTTCTCAGGCACTAACAGGTAATGCTTATGATGTGTACGTGAAGCTGGGAAACAACTAAAATGACTACAACATGCTAATGAAGGCCTTGCTAGAGCGTTTTGAGATGACCGCCCGAACATTTCTGCAAATGTTCAGAAATAGCCGAAAGGAGAGCACGGAGACATTTCCCCAGTTCTCTTCACGTTTAACGGGCTATTTGATAAAGTGCCTTGAATTATCATACTTACCTCTTACATATGAGGGAATTCTGGAACTTTTTCTTGTAGAACAAATAAAATCAACTTTGTCAAACGAAACCCGTAGATTTTTGGCTGAGCAGGGCGCAGTCAAGCTTGAGGACATCCTCAATAAGGCTGAACGCTATACCAATGCAATGGCCGAACTTTCCAGCACTAAACGTAAACTTACAGATGGGCCATCTCGAAAACAAAATCTAAAGCACTTATCCTATTCGTCTAATTCCCCCCAGCATTACAACCAACAAGAAAATAATACCCAGAGACCTCCCCAAGAAAAATTGAAATTCTACAAAACCCGATATTTCCCAAATAACAATTCTGATCAACCCACCAAGCCTACGTGGCAGCGCGGCCACAAAGGTCAAGAAAAAGGGAAGACCCCTACAGCAGGGAAGTCTGATCAAGGCAAGCACACCGGGCCAAACCACATCGGATGCTTGCATACAGCCTCGCAAGGAAGAGTCAATGTCAGTGATTCTCAACCTGAGGGGGACAGACCCTCAACGCGGGGAACTGTAATTTTAAATGGTACCTCAACTACTTGTCTTTTTGACACTGGATAAACTTTTGATTGTATTGTCGCTAGGCCGGTCAGGAGACAGAGGAAACCGTCAAACTATGTGGAGTTTTCAAGTGATCCACCCAGGACGCTTCCTATCGCACTGGTAGAAAAACACTCTGATTTTGTCAGAGGTGTTATTAAAGCGGCCATAATGGATGATCCGATCTACCCAGTTATCCTGGGATGTAGATATGTGTTTATTGGGAGACCAAAGGAGCCGATTGTGGCAGCGATAACAACAAGAGGGAGAAATAAGAAGGAGAGGGAGCCTGCGCCAAATTTGTTGCCGAATGAACTGAAGGAGGCGCAACAAAAAGACCCTACTCTGGAGCCCTGCTTTAGAAAACTGCCCATGGCTAAGGACCCCAGACACCAAGGAGACATCTTTTCGAAGGATGGCGTATTGTATCGTAGAACGGGCGACCCTGATACAGGGAATAACCAGCTCCTAGTACCGACGCAGTACAGAAGCCAGATATTAGAAATGGGGCACTCTCTTCCCTTTAGCCTACATATGGGACAAAACGCCACTAATCAGCGAATAAAAACCCACTATTGGTTGCCGGATTGTTTGCACCTTGTTTTCCGCTGATGAATTTAGTTATTTTGTATACTGTGCTTTGTTCATTTCTCAGTGCTGCCTCTTCTGCCTGTTTTGCAAGATCGTGGTGGGGCAGGCAAAGACATCAACATCAGAATGAATAAGGCAAGAACAGCCTTCTTTAGCCTAAATAACATCTGGAAGTCCTCCCAATACAGCACAAGCACAAAATTAAGATTATACCAGAGTTGCGTGCTTTCTGTGCTTCTCTATGGTGCAGAATGCTGGAGAGTCACAGAGAAGGAAATGTCAAAATTGTCCTCTTTTCACACATGCCTAAGAAAAATTCACCGAATCTTTTGGCCGAATACCATCACCAACCAAGATCTGCTTACTCGTAGCAAGCAAGAGGACATGCATACCATCATAGCTGGCAGACGCTGGAGCTGGGTTGGTCATGTCCTCAGAAGAGACCCCGATGCCATCACAAGAACAGCTATGCTTTGGACCCCTGAAGGAAAGCAAAAGAGAGGCCGACCAAAAACAACTTGGCGGAGGACTGTGGAGGCTGAGATGCAAAGAATGAACCAGAGTTGGGGCACTGTACGAAGGATGGCCACCGACCGTGCAAAGTGGAATCAATTTGTTGTTGCCCTACAAGACGCCACTAGGCGTGATGGCCACTGACTGCTTTGACGGTCGGTGGTTAAGGATCGAAGAAGAAGATTGGTTGCCGGAAATGAACTCTGAGATTATCAGGTACGTGAAATCCTGCGCCCAGTGCCAACGTGTGGCACTCAAGCACTTGACACCCCCAGTCTCTATGGGGCAAATGCCAATAGTAGGGACTCAATTCGAACGGGTTGCTGTCGACATCATTGGACCCCTGGAAAGGACCAAAAGAAGGAACAGGATCCTGACCTTAGTCGACACTTGCACAATGTGGGCCGAAGTTATACCGCTAACATGCACGGATTCCAAGCATGTCGCAGAAGCCCTCGTTCAAATTTTTACACGGTTGGGATTCCCTCAACAAGTTTTGACGGATAATGGATCCCAATTCCGTAGCCTGTTAATGGAGGAGATCTTTAAGATCTTGAGGGCCAAACACATCCACACAAGTCCCTACCATACGGCCGGAAATGGGCTCGTAGAGCCTTTTAACGGCAGCCTCACCATGATGGTGCGTAAGCTGGTTCAAGAGAAACCGGAAGATTGGGACCTATATATATCTGCAGCCTTATTCGCCTACAGAGAGGTTCCCGAAGCATCTACGGGATTCCCGCCAGCCATACTTTTATTCGGCAGAGCTATTAAGGGGCCACTAGAAGCCTTACTTCGGTCCCTGACAGACCAAAACTCCGACGAGACAGTCGTCTCAGCAAGCAAATATTATCTGAGCTCAAGGAAAGGTTACAACTAGGATGGGACCTAGCCACCACCAACCTTAAGAAAGCACGCGCAAAACACGCTCAAAGATACAATAAAGCTGCAAAAGACAGAGAACTCCAACCAGAGGAGAAAGTTTTGTTATTACTTCCAACCGGAAACAACAAACTTTGCATCGGATGGCAAGGGCCGTTTACCGTCCTTAAAAAGATCTCATGCACTAATTACAAGATCTCCATTAAAGGAAAGGAGAAGGTCTTTCACGTAAATCGGCTTAAGAAATATTTGGAAAGACCAGCGCCGTCCTCGGAGCATCTCCTGGCGGTCACCATAGCAACGGAAGACGAGGAAGATGACGATAGTTGCATGGAGTATTCATTGCAACATACAGAATCCTTTAAAGATGTCAAATTCGGCGACATTCTCTCAGAAGAACAACAGACAGAAACCAGGGCGCTACTGAAACAGTACGCTGCAGTCTTAACGGATGTAACTGGTCGAACAAATGTCATAGAATTTGATATGAAATTAACAAACGAGACCCCAGTTCGAACCAGATTTTACCCCATTCCGTACGCTAAAGCTGATGCACTTCGCGGAGAAATAGACAAGCTGCGTCAGGCAGAAATTTTCAGTGAGTCTACATCTCCTTACAGTTCGAGTGTAGTACTGTTGCAGAAGCCCAATAAGGAAGTTTGGCTGTGTATAGATTACCGGTTACTAAACGCTGTAACGGAATTCCAGCCCGAACCTCTCCAGACTGTTTCTGAGTTGTTCACCAAGCTTAGCAAAGCAATAATTTTTTTCCAAGATTGACCTGAGTAAAGGTTATTACCAAATACCAGTCAAGGAGGAAGTTAAACCTTTGTTAGCTTTCAGCACTAGTGAAGGACATTACACATTTAATGTGATGCCGTTCGGACTGCATAACGCACCAGGATTATTCACCAAGATGATGAGAAAGCTTTTAGAACCTTTGCACAGTCCCCATATCCCCAATTTCATGGATGACATACTAATCGCATCCGAAACCTATGACGAACATATTTCTACGGTTGCTACGCTCCTCAGGAGACTACAGGAAACTGACCTCACAGCCAGACCTAGCAAATGTCTCATCGGGTTTGAAAAACTAGACTTCCTGGGGCACACTATTACTCATGGCTGCATGTGGCCTGTTAAGAAGAATGTTGAGAAAATAGTTGCAGCTAAAAGGCCCCGAACGAAGAAAGACACCCGTTCTTTCTTATCACTATGTGCGTATTATCATAAATATATCCGGAATTTCAACGGACTAACGGCACCCCTGAGTGACCTTACAAAAAAAGGACGTCCTGATAAGGTTATTTGGAATTCGCAGTGCGAACTTTAAAAGAACAGTTGTCCGGATACCTTATTTTGAGGTTACCTGACCTCAAGAAACCTTTTGTATTGCGGGTCGACGCGTCAGGTCAGGGCATCGGGTCAACACTGCTGCAAGCAGATGACACCGACCTGAATATGTTATTCCCAGTTGCGTATGGCAGTCGAAAATTAAATACGGCTGAACGTAACTACAGCACAGTTGAAAGAGAATGTCTGGCACTGATTGACGGGATAAGACGTCATCATGAGTTTCTTTACGGGACAGCTTTTACGGTGCAAACAGACCACGCTCCCTTAGCTTTTCTTGGCGCAAATAAGGAATTTAACGCAAGGATCATGCGTTGGGCCTTACTATTAAGCGTGTACTCCATCAAAGTGGAATATATTCAGGGAAGACAGAATGTCGGAGCTGATTTCATGAGTAGAAACTGGACTACGGAGGAAGAGGAGGAAATTGAAGATACCAATCATCCAAAAGTTACCAATCAGGGCAGCTTCATTGTCATAAATGAAACATGAAAAATGGTTTCATGTCTAAAAGTTGGGACGATGGTGACGTAGAGTATGAAAATTGAAGTCCCTGAATTGATGGATAATAAAGGATAGTAGCCTTGAATAGCATCGCAGCTCCTGGATTTGTGTGAAACACAATAGTCAACGTGGATCCTACGCGGGCTCATTAGTATGCATCATTTCCACGTAGATTTTTTTACCAACGTTGGATAATTAATATGATAAACAGTTATCAGGCGAGGATCCAGGAGTTTCGGTTTGCCTTAGGGGAGGTTAAACCACGCCTACTGCCTATCTCTAGAGCGATTATAATCAAGCATTTCTCTACACCTTTCTGGCACCCCGCCTAGTAGGAGTTGCCAAAGCTTATCGGGAGAGCGGTATCCTCAAAGGCAGTGGTGGTCCCCAGAACGGACGAAGCAGTTTCACGCCTTCGTTTAACACCTCAGTGCGAACCAGAGAAGAACGCTGAATCGCTCGCAGACCGAGACGAACTGGGAAAGTCTAGCGGTAGATAGTTGGGTAATGGTGCTGGGATGGCGGCGCAGAAACGCAGAATTCCCCTGATATAAAAAAAAGTTATGAAAGTTCGTGTGTTCCCCTGTTCCTTCAATTCTTTAATTATATATTGAGACCACTGAAGAATGCGTTTATCATTTGCGCCAGAGAGTCTGAAAAAAGGAATTGCTTATAGAACAAGATTTCTTGCGGATATCTTCTATATTGGAGACTTAAATTCATTCTGTTTGTGCAAGCGGTAATATATTAGTTTCAAGTGATCAGTGGTCTAGTTCTTTCATTTTATTTCACTGGATTTTGTGTTAATTTAAACCTATTAAATAAACTCATCTCAAAAGTGTCCAGTTGTAAATTAAATGATATATCTATACGTTATTTCCCAATACAATAGATGCTTAAATTTATTTAGAAGCCGCTAAGGGATTTATAACCAATTAATACAGTTTAGTTCTGTATATATGTGTGTTTTTAACCATTAGACTCGCGGAGAGTTTTTCTTAAATATATATAACTGAATACACTAGTGTTTAAAATAGTCTTAACTGTAAACTTAGCGCGCGTCAGAATATGATTCGTATTGGGTGTATGATTTCATGTTTTCTATTTTTCACATAGGATGATCATATACCTTTGCATCCAAGCAATTATAGAGTCCTCCAGACTCGGTTCTTCTACCATCCAGAATTTTTATGAACCTTTAAATATAAACTTCTTGTCGCGGCCCTGTGCGGTCTCGCTCTCTAAATTTACATGAGATAAAGCAACCCAAGAACATTTAAAACTCATAAAGCAATAAATTATGTAAAATAACTGGAGAAGAACAATTGCCAGAAGCGATATATAATGTTTATTGCTCTACTGTGGAAAAGAATATCTTCTTCATGCACACTGACAGTCCTGTTAGTTCCACTGGATTTAAAACCCCGAAGAAAACATAACTCACTGATCAGTCTTTGTCATCACGCTATAGAAGTTTTCCACCACCAGCGGTGAAATCCAGGAGACCACTACTTTCTCATAACTATACCTGTGACAGTGCCATCCAATAGAAACTTTAGATAAAAATCAAAAAAGGAACACTAAGGCTTCACCTTCCAGCGATTACGGGAAGATTAGCTGAACGCCAAACCCGATAGTCTGAGGCTGGAAAATGAAGGAAAAGACTCATATATTTTACTGAGTATTTACTTGCTTGTTTGTGTTATTCTATGGAGTGCCAGATTCAACGATCGGTAAGTGTGAGAAAATGTGTGATGGCCATCGCTAGCGTGCATGAATGAATGAGATATATTAGCTAAACTTATAATTTTCTTTACTTGGTAAATATCCTTACACTTCAGTCATTGTATTTTTCCTCTCTAAGGGGGGACTGTTTACATTTTCTTATCTCCCCCTCCCTTAATCTGCTTAGTCAAGGGATAACTTGGAGAATACAAGGACTCTGTTCCTACACCCCATACTAAATAGTGTAATAACCCCTATCAGAATAAATTAATCTATCTTTTGGTTAAATTGTCTCTTTCTGATAACCCCTTGTCTTTGGACTGGGTTTTTTTGTCCATCCAAGCGGGAAGGGCATATTCGGATACTACTATTCAAAGACCCCCTACCTTGTTAAATTGTATTTTTCTGTAACTATGATTTTTGATTGTACCATGCTAAATGTTGTGATTTTGGTTTAACTGATAATAAACACCATAAAACTTAAATTACTGTGTTGGCCGACCCATTACCCTATATCTGTTATATGTAGTTTGTATTCACGTCTGTGTGTTTGTAGCACCAAACTGGTGTGTGTACATGACTGTTGAGTAACTGGCAAAAATTATTTAGCCAGGAGAGATTTAGGAGTCTACAGATAAATAAAATTGTCGTAAGATAGGCAGATCGGAGAAATTACCCGATTTTAGAGAGACTGTCCTTACTCTTTTCAGCACCCTTGTGAATCAACTACCAATTTCTTAACCCTTACTATCACAGAGCCTTCACTATCATTTCCCACTCGGACGGGACCACTATTTCTAAGACCTATCTCAAATAAAATTACGACAGGCAGCAACAAACTGCTTCAACTTTTTTCAGTCGGCAGCCATCCATCGTACAGTGCCCCAGCTCTAAGTTCATTCTTTGCTTCTCGGCCTCAATAGTTCTCCGTCGAGTTGTTTTTGATCGGCCTCTCGTTTCCTTTCCTTCGGGAGTCCATGGCATAGCTGTTCTTGTGATGTACAAGTTATAATAAGATAAATATGAAAATTTAAACATAAAAATATTGAGTTGCAGCAGAGATAGACAATTGATTAAGTGTTGTACATAATACCGAATTATCCTTTAATGTCATACAAACATACTGACGTCAAGTGATCAAGAATAAAGAGAGAGTTATCATCGAGGGTACATCAATCAATGAAATATGGCGCTGAGAGGTGTTTAATTTCATACAAATCTATTGACGTCACGTGAGCAAGAATAAAGAGATAGTTATCGTCGATGGTACTTCAATCAATGAAATATGGCGCTGAGAGGTGTTTAATGTCAAACAAACTTATTGACGTCAAGTGAGCAAGAATAAAAAGAGAGTTCGATGGTACATCAATCAATAAAATATGGCGCTGAGAGGTGTTTAATGTCATACAAACATATTGACATCAACTGAGCAAGAATGAAGAGATGGATATCGTCGATGGTACATCAATTAATGAAATATGGCGCTAAGAGGTGTTTAATGTCATACAAACAAATTGACGTCACGTGAGAAAGAGTAAAGAGAGAGTTATTGTCGATGGTATATCAATCAATGAAATTTGGCGCTGAGAGGTGTAAAAGGTCATACAAACATATTGACGTCACGTGAGCACGAATAAAGCGAGAGTTATCGTCGATGGTACATCAATCAATGAAATATGGCGCTGAGAGGTTTTTAATGTCATACAAACATATTGACGTCACGTGAGCAAGAATAAAGAGAGAGATGTCGTCGATGGTTTATCAATCAATACCCTTTAGGTCCTAAGGGAACATAGGCCTTCTACAAACACATGCCATATCTTCCTGTCACGTGCCATTCGCTCAAGATCTGTCCATGTTTTCCTCATCATTTTCACCTCTGTATCCAGTTCACTCCTTTATGTGTTTTTTGGTCTACCTCTGCTTCTCTTTCCCTGTGGATTCCAGAACAAGGACTATCTTGTAATGCTATCAACAGGTCTCCTAAATATGTGTCCTATCCATCGCCAGCGTCTTCTTCTCAACTCTTGTTCCATTGGCATTGTCTGGTTCTTGTCATCAGTTACACATTTGTGACTTTGTCATACCATTTCATTCATTACATTCTACACAAGCACCCGTTTATGAAAGTCTGTAGCTTTTTGGTTGTTGTTTTAGCTGTTCTCCATGTTTCACAGCCATGCAATAGGACTGACTTGATATTTTAATTGACAATTCTTTTTCATATTCGACTTGATTTCTTTTGATCTCCATAGGTTTCCCAATGTAATGAAAGCTCCTCTTGCTTTTTGTATTCTTATTTTGTATGTTGGGAGGACAACATTAGACATTCTTTCAAGGACCGAGGACTGGAATGGAACCAGGTCAGGAGGAAGACAGCTTTCTCTTCCTAACCTCTACACCTCACGGTAGAAGAAAAACGACTAAATAAGTACGTAAGTATTATGACATCATTGTCTACCCCTCCAACTTTATCTACATTCTGCCAAGACATGAGTACGATTCTCCATCTTTTAGTGGCATTTCTTCAAGTTCAACCTTGTTTTTATTTCTAGCATTTATTCTCATTTTCTTTGTCTATTTCAGGTTTTATTTTCAGACCAACTTGGAGTCACCTCTCATCGAGTATTTTCATTTTGTCTTGCACCTGATTTTGATGATGGTACATATGCAGAATTTATAGTTCGGCTAGTGTTCACAATTAAAAATATATTCAAATGCGAAGAGTGGAGCAAGTTATGTGAGAACCGGGCGAGTTATCAGCAAGCTATCATCAGTCTTGGCAAACAGCACAGACTTGGTCATGTCCGCCGCATGGAAGATGGTCGTACCCTGAAATATATCTTCTACGGACAACTAGCAGATGACAAATAATGTGATCTTGTCATCAGTTCCACATTAGTGATCTTGTCATAAGTTCCACATTAGTGATCTTGTCATCAGTTCCACATTAGTGATCTTGTCATACCACTTCAATCCTTCTATTCTACGCAAGCCTCTATTTATTAAAGTATTTACTTTTTTGATTGTTGTTTTTGTGCTCTCCTTGTTTCGGAGTCATACAACAGGACTGACTTGACATTTGAATTGAAAGTTCTAATTTTTGTGGCTCAAGAAGTATACGCAGAAATGATAATCTGCTGGAACTAAATCAGGAGATCTCGTAGGCTTTTCGACCAGACCCCGTCTTACACACTGCATGTTACGGATTTTTCATCAACAAAATTTCTGACGATAAGGGAATAATAGTAATCGAAAGTTTCTCATACCTCGATCATATAATATCCAAAGATGGCAGATGTGAAACAGAAATCAAGAAGAGAATAGGAATGGCCATAGCTACATTCAACAACATGAGACAGATACTAACATAAAAACAACTAACTCACAATTCAAACTGAGAATCATCAAACGCTATATATATTCTTTTTTATTGTATGGTGTAGAAACATGGACAATGAACAAGCAATTAGACGAAAGAATTAAGGCTTTTCAGATGTGGGTATATAGAAGAATATGGCACGTCTCAAGGAAAGAGAAGAAAACAAATAAAAAGGTCATAGAAAACCTAGGAATGAAAAGAAAATAAATGAAGGAGATAAAAATTAGACGGCAAAAATATTTTGGCCATGTAAAAAGCCATAACACCGGGACTGAAGACCATAATAGAAGGCAGAGTTGAAGCTAAACATGCAAGAGGAAGACATCGCTATAAGTGGGAAGATAACATCAAAAGATGGACAGGAAAGATTCTATCAGAGTTCACCGTCAAGACACAGTGCACGTTGGAGATCCATTGCAGCAGATCTTTGATGTGAACATGGCACCGGATGATGATGAGTGTGCAGAAGGCGGGAAAAATGAATTAGGAGGAGTAAAAACGGTGTACTTGAAATTTTAGGATATCTTACAAAAAAATAAATAAATAAAAGGAAAATAAATAAATAAATAAAGAAAGAAAGAAAGAAAGAAAGAAAGAAAGAAAGAAAGAAAGAAAGAAAGAAAGAAAGAAAGAAAGAAAGAAAGAAAGAAAGAAAGAAAGAAAGAAAGAAAGAAAGAAAGAAAGAAAGAAAGAAAGAAAGAAAGAAAGAAAGAAAGAAAGAAAGAAAGAAAGAGTAGGATAATCTATTACGCATTTTATTTATTATTTTTTTCATACATAATATTTTCAAAGGGTAAGTGATTTATGGTTCACCCTGTACAGGGTAATCGAAAAGGCATTCTCAATTTTTAAACTGTTATTTCTTGACACTGTGACGACTTGCCCATTCTTCTCTTCATTTTTATTATTATTTACGAGCGCATCATTTTTTATCATCTTCAATGCATGATCGAAAAGCCCGTAAAGTCATGGGAAATGTCACTTGCGGATATTCTCCTAGCGTTCAGTGATTTTCTCCTCGAGTCTAATACTATTTTTAGATACGACGTCATTGTTGACCCCTGACCTCGGTAGCTAGAAACCCGCTTTAATTTAAGACAAGACTGCTTAAACTTAGATAGAACCAGTTTATGCCACTTTCGGACCCCCCCCCCCCCACGTGACTTTTAACGTTATTGATTGGAGCGTCTATATGAGGCTAAGGTCACATGATGCACGCTTCGGATCACGTGTCCAAGCGGAAATGACCCGCTAAAAGTGCGGCAAATCCAGCCATTTTTCACTTGCCCAGGAAACCTCGAGACCGCTAGACTAATCCCGATATCGGCGAATTCACGCATTAAAAGCACTGAAGCCACGTGTCTAAATTGCGGGTTAGCGTCCATCTGAGTAGTCTATGGTGGAGCCTTGCACGACAGTCCAATCTCAGAGCAGAATACAGAGTCGAGCACAGAGAAGGCAAATCCGAACCATTCAAGACCTACCTGGGGCAACGTCAGGAGACTGGAGAACTACCCATGCTTCACTATCAGCCAGGGGATGAAAAGATAAGTTCCACGGAAAAGGGAACTCACCATATCAATGCCATATTTTTGTCATCCATGATGAAAAACACTTGATGTGAGACACATAGTACATACAGCAGACACTAATTCCATCGACAATACTATCATTCACCATCTATTCATTTTAATTGCAATAAACCAATTGGGTTTATATAATGTACCCCATGCTTTTTTCCTTCTATTAGATGTTGAATATTGTCTGATGTTTATCTTCCTTTATAAGGGAGGGGGGGGGAGGGGGGGGGGGGGGGGGGGGGCGGGGGCTCGTAAAATATAATATAATTTAATCCCAGTACAATAAAGAATAACAATAATAAATAACTGAGAAGGGGATCTTTGTCTCCCTTCAGTGGTGGAAAACCCAGCAGGAATTCTTGAGCCAAATTTTCCACATTCATATCTATTATTTCTTCTAATAAATTCTTATCCTTCAAACGCTACGCGACAGACACCTATCCAAATAATTTAAATGACTCGTGTTATTTTACCATTACAGCAGAACGAGAGATCCTGCCTGTCTAACACGTGACTTAAGACGGGCAACAATTTTTGCAACGTCACTTTATTGACCAATTATTTTCTTTTATTCGATTTAGTTCTTAAAGATAACAAAAAAAAAACTTATTATTCGATTGGCAGTCACTGCTCATTGTTATGACATTTTGTTTCAGGGATAGCTAATAACCAGTGTTATGTAAAACCAATCCTGACATATGGACGTGAGTCAAGGAAACACTTAGTAAACAAATAGGACAAACACTAGAGGCCACAGAAATGCGGTTTTACAGAAGAATGTTAAAATACCGTGGACAGCTACAATGAGCAATGAGGATGTCTTGATATGCCTCTTCTTCTTTTTCCTCTCCTTCTGCGTTCAGTTGGTAGTCATGCTAAATCTGCAGGTCTGTCGCCAGGACGAAGTCCATTGTCTGTTCCAGGTCAGCGCGGCAGCCCCATAGCTTCCGCCCAAGCTCAGCATCCTCTGGCCAGGTCAGACGTCGTGGGGCATCATGGGTGGAGCAGTTTTGGAGAATGTATATAGGTGTCTGGATTCCGGTTCCATGTGGACATTCATTTGTTTGAGTTATCCCGAGGTGATAGAGGTGGCCTGGTAATCTGCAATGGCCAGTTCTCAGGCGGAAAATGATGGTCTGCTGGTGTCTATTAGGCTGGTGGATTAGGTCTGCTGTGTATATCACCTTCCTTCTTCCATTGGCATTTGTAGTTGTTGTGGATGATGGTTTTAGCTTCTCGATAGGGCAATGGGTGGCTGAATTGTTCCATTTTACTGCCACGTCTAGATAAAGCATCTTCTCTCTCATTTCCGGGGATTCCACAATAGGAGAGTACCCACTGATAGGTAATTGTTGATGACCTTTAGCTGATGTTAAGCCATGAATTTCGTTCTCTCTGGATATAGCTGAGGAGTTCCATGTTGGTCGAAGGGCATTAAAAGCGCACCTGGCTCTGTTTATCTTTGAGCAGACGTCACCAGCTGTTCCCCACTCCTTTGTCAATGTTATTCCCCAGATATGAAAAGCAAGAAGTATACGCAGAAATAATAATCTACTGGAACTAAATCAGGAGATTTCGCAGGCCTTTCGACTAGACGCCCGTGTTCCAATCTACATGTTATGGAATTTGTCATCAAGTAAATTTCATACCATAATGGAATAATAGAGTGCGAAAGTTTCTCATATCTTGGTCATATAATAACAGAAGATGGCAGATGTGAAAACATGATGCATGTTTTCATTTCTGGTCTTGAGAGGCTTATCCGCAAAGGAAGCTTATTCCTGATGTTAAAAGGAAACAGTCCACTCTATATGGGCGCGTTGTGAGAAGACGAAGGCTGAAATATGTCATGACAACAGGAAAGACAGGAAGAATAAGAAGATAGAGGAAGATACATATAGAAGATACATATAGAAGATACATATAGAAGATACATATAGAAGATACAGAACAGTTTGACAACATGGTATGGAAAGAAGTCAGTAATATAGAACAGATAAATAGTTTAGGTGACAGGAAACTTTGAAAAGATATAACCACATACGCCACTGTCACGAGACAGATTTTGTGAAGCATCTTACTGTATTATATTTGGTGTATAAATTGGACGGACACTCAAGACAGTACGCACACAAATGAATAGCTTTACAGAAGTCTGGGTCACAGTTCCATACATATAATCTCAACAGCATAGTCCTGGACATCAGTAACAATAGTACAACAAGCTTGCACCAATATAATATGTGGTACAGTCATTGTAACGTACTGGTTGCCACAGCATTCAATGTAAGTGTGGCATTCACCACTCGCACACATATCTCTATGGTCTGCATTCAATGTAAGTGCGGAATTCACACCTCGCACATATATCTCTATCTCTGGTCTAATCACCAGGCACCCAAGTTCCTCCAGAACTTCACAGCGCGGGAAAACCACAACGAGCTTATAGTGTCGATACACAAAAGCTTTCTATCAAAGCTCCTATTAGGCTTCCAAACGCTGGAACAGTCAGGGTCTTATAACATAGACCTCCTCTTGGCGCGGGAAAGCAAACAACGCGCCTTCAAACAATAACATATAATGGTCTTTCCATAGACCTCCTTCTGGCACGGGAAAACGACACGCCTCTTAATCCATCCCATTCCAAGCGCGGGACAGAACACAACGCGCTGGTAAATAACAATATATAAAGGCCTTGTAAATACACATCACACGGAACATCATCGCGTCACATCCAATATATCATAATCAAAATCACAGACACTATTCACCTACTCTAGAAAACACCGACCGTCTCCGACGACGGATGGCCACAGACTCCCCTTAACATCTCAGTATACTTCTCTGACAAGTATGCTAATTAAATTCACTCCGCACGCTTTTCTCATGTGCCCGTAAACCTTGATTCACACATGTACGCCCCTGAGTATTCTTCAACCATGCTACGTCCTTCTAACCGTGAACTTTAATATACCAAGCTTGCGTACTTCAATAATAATACACTCAAAACAGGTTACACCATTCTCTACCCACTCACATGTATACAAGTCATGTATATTATGACAGCCACCAGGCATGGTACGAGTACTTGAAGAGGAAAATTTTGTTAACACATTAACTACCGAATTGAAAAACACAATGTGGCCGAATTAAATTTTTTCCCATTTTCATCCTGTATGTGTTTGCACAAAGTAAGCTGTAGTTTTCGTAATTGTTTACAGATTTTTATGAATTACACGTCATTTTAAAGATAAATGAATGCACTATTACAATAAACACTGGTAACTCTAATAGAGGTTGTTGCTATTTAACGGCCCTCCGATGGCCGAGGACTTGCAATAGTTTCACAATTATGACTGCTTGGGGCGCATCTCTATCAAAATCACAATTTCAATCAATGTGCACACCGTTTTCACTCTTGTCCTCGTCGCTAGATCTATCAGTCAATTGTGAAACACGTTTCTATCCTATTCAGCCGTCAAACGAGAAGTACACGCATTTTTGGTAGTCCTATCACTAGTTGCCACGGTAAACAGTTTTACACGATTTGGTAACTAACCCAAAATGCTGAAAAATATGAACATAATATCAATTTTCCAGTGTTCTACAACAACCATGCTTTGGGAATTTGTTTTCCGGTGGCAACTTAAAATCTCGAACCAGAACAGAGAGTGTTTCAGTACATTTTTCATTCGTTTTATTACTAAAATTAGATTGGCGTTCTGAGCGGCTTGCGGTCCAAATGTGATTATTTTGTGAGCCGCTGACAGCGGCTTGCGGTAGTTAATGTGTTAAGCAAGCGATCCGATGTTTGTTATTTCTTAAGCTGTTGCACTACAGTTGTATATTTTATAAAGCTGCATTATTTTAGTTTGATATTTTCTAAAGCTATAATTTAAAGTTTGGTCATTTAAAGTTTGTTAATGTGTAAAATTGTTGTCTTGCAGCTCGATATTGTGTAAAGCTGGCATCTTATACTTTGACCTTTTTTTTTTTAATCTGATAGCTTATTGTTTGTTGCTTTGTAAAGCTACTGCCTTTTTGTAACAATAAGACCTATCTTGGTACGATAGGTCCCAGAGTTTGTAAGTCCAGAAACAATCGCATCAGCCTTTCAGGAAAATGCGGCAACGGCGCTCATTTCACTGTGAATTAAGAGAAAAGGATCCTGAACACCCATTGAAATCATCTCACGTAGAGGCTAAAGAATCTATATTTTTCAGATTTCATATATCTCTTCGCAAGCATTTCATCAATAAATTAAGGAGAAGTTAAATATTTTATTTTCCTAATAAAAGAGCCACCCAATACCTCTCTTTTTTATTTTAACATTTAAAAATACATAATAATAATAATAACAATAAACCACGGGCACTAATTAAGGTGGATGCATTTTGAATTCCACGCATCAATATAGATCCAAGCTATGCTAGCCTTCTGTTCTTCTAGAACCGTCGTCATTTTCCTGTGATTTTAGTTTTTGCCATGACAATCAACTGTCAGGGACAGTCATTTAATCACGTGGGTGTATACCTACCAGAAGCAGTCTTTGCTCATGGTTAGCTTTATGTAGAGCTCAGTCCAGGAAGGAACCCAGATAATCTTAAAGTATGTAGGCAGGACACATGCTATCAAGGCAATAATTTTTAAGATAACCGTATATTTACAATTGAAAAAAAAATGTGTGATTAAAGAGCTGTTAAGTAATTAGCCAATTTACAATCTATTTACCGACTCCCAATTATCGGTCGTCTGAATGTGCTGCAGATGCTGAAAGTTTAAAACGTTTACTAAAATTCTTGTTCCGTCCTTGTTTTGACGGGTGCCATAAGTGTATATTGGTGTCGTAGATTTGCGATAGGTGATTAAGACTTCGTTTGGTCCCTTCTGAATAGAGATAGAAATAAGTGATATCTCAGTGGGAGGTGATAAAATAGAAATAGATTTCACGAGTGAGGTGGAGGAAATATAGTAGATTCTGTCTCTGACACTCGAGAAGCTTCTCCCAGTCAGCCTTTCATCTACAACAGAGTTAGATTAGTCAGACAAATCTAATATAATATATATTAATATACATACTCCTCACATACACACACACACACATAAGTGACTACAATAGACACACAGACGTGAAACTATGACAATGAAAATACAGATATTTGGGAACGAACTGACCGCCACACTGATTTAGTTTATGTGAATTTTAATTATCATACTAAAATTCCTTCACAACACAGAAAATTACAACAAACATATACAAATAGTCATAAAGTCAATGAATTTGCTACAAGAATGATAGACCCACAGTTATGATATTTTCCCTCGATGTATAGCCCACAGTCCTGTTAGGAGACAAGTGATAGCCCCAAAGAGTCACGGATACATATGATTTAGTCTAAGATTTCCCTTCCCTTTAAAGGTATGAACAGACTTAGATACTCTGATCTATCCTAAGGAAAATATTGTTAGCAACAAAACTTGCATAAAGAAATTACAAAGTGGGTGCATATATAAAAAAAAAATCACTCAGTCTACTCTCACTCTGTTCTTTCAGCAGGGATCCCTGTCTCACTTTCTTACCTAATGTCTGGATGGTGTTCGCCGTCTGGCGCACTTTATGACACACCCAACGTAAATCTGACTTTCGTTTGATGAAGCGGATACCCAGCTCTGCAGATCTTGCTTTCATCCAATGGGTCCGGGGAGCGTCCTCTTCATGCGATATTTTGTTCAGATTTAGTTATTGTCACTTTACTCAGTTCAGGTAAGAATTAGTTTTAGCGGGCCCACAATGTCAGAATCACGAGGTTTCCGTATTTAGGAAAATGACCGGTTGGTAACTTCTCTCAAAAAAATAATTATTGTTGACTCCACCCTTTGTCAAAAATCGTCGGAAAGTTAATGCTGGTAATATTTTTCGGCACAGAGGCTGCATGTACTTGATGTTTTATCAGGAAGAATTTAATCTGACTCGGTAGGCGCAGTTATTCAATTTGTCTTAAAGTTTGTGAAAATGGGTACTCTGTCGTTCTAGATGCAACCACAATGCCAGACAGGTTTTACTTTGTACACCCACACGTCTTTAATTAAAAGAATGTTTGGTTCTTCACTGATATTTCTCATCAGTACTTAAACGCTGGTAGAGTTGGGCTACCCCAGTTTTCACTGAATAAAGAAAAACAAACATATAAAATACTTATACATACTATTCCTCGGTTATAACGTACATTATAAACTGCAAGCGTAGAGCTTGTTTTTATCGTTTAAATCTCCCGTGATATAAGTTATATTCATAAAAACAATCATCATGAATTAGAAATACGTACGTATCTCGTTTATATTCAATGATGAATCAGTGCAGTTATAAGTTAGTTTAAAATATTCTCGACTGATTATTAGCAGTTTAATAAAATTTATTAATAGCCGAATGAGTTTAAGCTAGAAATTATAATTTATTCTGCTTCCCACTGTAACATGTCGACTAGCGAATATAACAGACTTATAAATTAATTTCTTCTGCACAGAAATCTTACTAGTAAAATGAAATAAGCGGTTATCACTGAATCACTCAATACTACTATATATATAAACTACAGATTAATACCACGAACTAGAATCCTTCAATATAATGGTAGTCTAGAACTCGGCAAAATGTTGCCAAGAAACTCAGAACTTTGCAATATACAAGATATTTCCTAGCACGAGTGATCTGTCTACTGTAGATTTAGGAGGACTGAATGAAGTCAAGTTTCAGCTACTGGGTAGATATATGAAACAGACAAAGGGTCCCACGTTATTTCGAAAATACGAAATAGCTTTCCCTTCTCGTCTAACACTTAGCAAAAACTCGGACGCCTGCCATAACTTGTCAATACGCGTCTTAACAACACACGCTGAGAACTAGCCGTAGAAGCGTGAGTGTCATGGAAAAACGAGGCGACTGTCTGCCACTCGGTCTCTCGAGAACGAATTTCTCACACTATTTCGTCTACTGCAGACCTTATGCAATAAAATGCGTTTCTAAATGAGAAAAAAAACAGACGAAAGTTTGAATTGGAAAGTAATATTTTGTCGCAAACGAACGAATGCGAAAAAACCAGGAAAAGGATAAAAGAGCGATAATAAAGTAGAGGACACGGGTAGAAAAGAAAAGAATATAGAAAATTTATTGATCATAAATCTCTATGCGACAATTGGTTCGACTACAAAAATAGTTGTCGCTGGGGATGGCCTATGCAATGTTATCAAGAAAGTCTCCAGAAATTGGCTCGTTAAGAAAGAAAGAAACCTATTCAAGATAAGGACAAGAAGAAGAGAATGCGAATGCTCTTCACTAGATAGTGTTTTCTAAAAAATTATGTAAAGTGTTCTATTTCTCCACGACCTTCCCTTGTGCCATCAGATCTCGATAAAGAAACAGCCCCTAACCTCATATATATGCAGAATGTTACCTATACGTAAATATTTAACACCGACAGCACGAGTGATACATTAACGATCTAGATAATGATCAAAACGTTACTAGGTTTATTAATTAAATATTTACACATATAATGTTAGTAGAAATTTAAAAGTGATGATGGTAAAAGACAATTCACACACACACACACACACACACACACACACACACACAGAGGTGATATATAGTTAACGTACTTAGTTAAATGGGAGAGTGAAGCTACGTGAATAGTGAAATGATGGTGTGATATATTAAGTGTTACCATACTGATGTCCAATCTACACTGACTATGTGTCTCTCAAGGCTCCTCCACTGTATGATGATACACAGATATGCATAGACTGTCCAATGTAGGTGTATGGTATGTTGTGTGGGTTATCTCTAAGACGAGGACGTACTGATGAAAATCTTTGTAATAATGAGACATTGGAAGATGTACTGTCTTTCAATATTTGGAAATCTCTCTCTAGCGTTGACAAACCGTTGACCGTTGCCTCCGGAAAATGTCTGCTGTCTAATCTTGAAAAAGCATGGATTCGACCGGTGCTCTTCACGAAATGAACTTCTGGTAGCAGGTGAGTTTCCTGCAATGAAGCTAGTCTGGGTGAATTTACGTCGTGCAATATACGATGAAAGTAGATGAGCTCACTTCATGCACTTAGCTGAACTTGGTGATTTGAGCGTGATATCTTGGCGAATCAACTTTTGACTAAGTGATCTTTGTAGGTAGACTCATCAATTTGTGAGTATGTACTCTTGATTCTAATGAAGTTACGGAAACAACATCAAATGAACAAACTTTGCTGCGGGATGGACATTCGGAGTCTGTGGCTCGTATGACTGTCAGTGGTGAAAGCCGAAAGGAAGCCACTGACATGAAAACGGATGTCCTGACCGCAAAACAGGATACAAGAATAGGATTTTGGAATGTCAGGACAATGTACGAGACAGGTAAACTAAGACAGGTCACGGCAGAAATGAGAAACTATAGGTTACACATCCTGGGGATAAGTGAGAGCAGATGGACAGGGGCAGGAAAAGTTAAAACAGCAACAGGAGAAACAGTACTTTACTCTGGAAGAGAGGATGGACAGCACAGTGAAGGCGTAGCCACTATTCTACAGAAAAGGATAGAAAGGACATTACTGGAATGGAAACCCATCAACAACAGACTGATACGAGTGAGATTGAGAGGGAGATTCAACAACACTACAATAATACAATGCTACGCACCAACGAATGATAGCGATGAGGAGGTCAAGGATGAATTATATCAACAACTGCAGAAAGAAATGGAAGACACACCTAGATATGATCTTGTTATAGTAATGGGAGACCTCAATGCGAAAGTTGGTACACACAATACATATAATGAAAGAACAATGGGGAAATGCGGCAGCGGAACAGCAAACGAAAATGGGGATAAGCTAATAAGTTTCTGTAGCATTAACTACCTGGTCATTGGAGGAACACTTTTCCCACATAAGGAAATTCAAAAGTTAACATGGGAATCACCAAATGGTCGGGACAGAAACCAGATAGACCACATCATGGTTAACGGTAGATGGAGACATGCATTACAAGATGTGAAGGTAAGAAGAGGTGCAGATGTGGGAAGTGATCACCATTTAGTAGTAGCAAAACTGAAAGTGAAACTAAGAAGGGCTGGACCAACTGTAACTACACAGAAAGGTTTGACATCAGCAAATTGAAGGACCCCCTTACCAGAAAAGCTTTTGCGGCCGACATTAAGAAACGATATCAATTTGCCAAAAGCCAGGAAAAGACATTGACTGATGATATAGACCAGAATTTCAACACCATTTCAACAGTATATAAGGAAAGTAGCAAATCATGCTTAGGATTCCAGGAAAGGAAGAAGCAAGACTGGATAACACCAGAAACACTAAACACCATAAAGATGAGAAAGGAAATGAAAAGAAAGAAAACAGAAGCGAAGTCCCCCAGGTTAAAGCAACTATATAGCGAACAGTACAGCCAGCTGGACAGGGAAGTTAAATGCCAAACCCGAGCCAACAAAAGGAATTTCCTAGACGATCTTGCAAAACAGGCAGAAGAGGCAGCACTGAGAAATGAACAAAGCACAGTATACAAAATAACTAAATTCATCAGCGGAAAACAAGGTGCAAACAATATTACATTAGTAAGAGATAAGCAAGGAAATCTCATAAAGACAGCAGAGGGACAGGAAACAAGATGGGCAGAGCACTTCAGAGAAACTCTGAACAAGGAAATACCAGAGACACAATTGAATGTTCCTGAGGCTGAAAACGATCTAGATGTAAATACAGACATTCCACGAAAAGAAGAAATCATCACAGCAATCAAAGGGTTAAAGAACGGTAAAGCTCCGGCCATGATAACTTAAATGCAGAGCTATTTAAGACAGACCCTGAGCTAACAGCAGAACTATTAGAACCACTATTTGCACAAGTCTGGAAAATGGGGACAAACCCATCAGAGTGGAACAAAGGAATAATTGTCAAATTGCCCAAAAAGGGAGATCTTGCAGACTGCAATAATTGGAGAGGAATCACTCTTCTCTCAGTTCCCAGCAAAATACTAGGCAGGATAATTATACAGAGAATTTCAAAGGCAGTAGACTACAAACTGAGGAAAGAACACGCAGGATTTAGAAAGAACAGAAGATGTGTAAACCATATATTCACTCTCAGGAACATTATAGAGCAGTGCTCAGAATGGCAAAGACAGCTTTACATAAATTTTGTTGATTTTGAAAAGGCTTTTGACAGCATACATAGGGACAGTTTATGGAAAATACTGAGGGCTTATGGAATTCCAAGCTGCATAGTGTCAATCATAAAAAGCCTCTATGCCAACTTTACGTGTAGTGTTGGGCAGAGCAACCTAACCTTCGAGGTGAAGACAGGAGTACGACAGGAATGCCCCTTATCAACCACTCTTTTTTTAACAGTCATAGACTGGGTGATGCGCCAGACAACAGAGGGCAGTCCAAGAGGAATAAGATGGACTACATTTTCTACATTTGAAGATCTGGAATATGCAGATGACATTGCACTGCTGGCACATTCACATCAACACATCCAGGAAAAAACGGATAGACTTAATAAATTTATCCTGCAGGTGGGCTTGAACATCAATTTAAAGAAGTCTGAGGTCATGACGCTCAATGTGAGCAACCCTGAGCCCATATCAGTAAGGAATCAGCAATTGGTACAGACAGATAAATTCACATACCTAGGAAGCATAGTAACACCTGACGGTGGGGCAGGCAAAGACATCAACATCAGAATGAATAAGGCAAGAACAGCCTTCTTTAGCCTAAATAACATCTGGAAGTCCTCCCAATACAGCACAAGCACAAAATTAAGATTATACCAGAGTTGCGTGCTTTATGTGCTTCTCTATGGTGCGGAATGCTGGAGAGTCACAGAGAAGGAAATGTCAAAATTGTCCTCTTTTCACACAACATGCCTAAGAAAAATTCACCGCATCTTTTGGCCGAATACCATCACCAACCAAGATCTGCTTACTCGTAGCAAGCAAGAGGACATGCACACCATCATAGCTGGCAGACACTGGAGCTGGGTTGGGCATGTCCTCAGAAGAGACCCCGATGCCATCACAAGAACAGCTATGCTTTGGACCCCTGAAGGAAAGCGAAAGAGAGGCCGACCAAATACAACTTGGCGGAGGACTGTGGAGGCTGAGATGCAAAGAATGAACCAGAGTTGGGGCACTGTACGAAGGATGGCCACCGACCGTGCAAAGTGGAATCAATTTGTTGTTGCCCTACAAGACGCCACTAGGCGTGATGGCCACTGACTGCTTTGACGGTCGGTGGTTAAGGATCGAAGAAGAAGAAGACTCTTGATTCATAAAATTCGATTTTGAGTGAGTAACTTGCTATAAATGATGTTGAGGATTGCTTCATGTCTGCAGCATGGCGCATTCCTCAAATGATTATATCTCCGCGACTGATGTCGATGATTGTTTCATGCTTACAGACATTTGGATTTGTGCTCGATCCGAATGGCTGTATCATGGAACACCTCAAACGAATAGAGATTATATCTCATCGACCGATGTCGATGATTGTTGCATGTGTGCAAGCATTTGAGTTTGGCTAACTCGGATTGCTGCACCGTGGAACATCGCAATTGAATATATATTAACGACGTAGTCTGCATCTCAATATGCATGACGAGTATGTCTTTATAACGTCATTCGACGTGTGGGCTTCGGCCCGTAACGGCAGTGTTTGAATGGTTGTTTGCAAATTGGTGTATGGGCATGTGTGGCATCGCCACTAAGGATTGTGTGGCATAGCCACTAGAAAAAATATATATATTATTCGACTTGTGGGTTTTGACCCGTACGGCAGTGTGTTTCAGAAGTGTGGCCCATCTGCCCCACCCCATATATTGTGTGGTATCAATCCACTTTTTTAATTGTGTGGCATTTGGGAAGCCACCTTGAGCAGTGTATTTCCTTGAAACCAAAACGTAAAAGTCGTCGTATGAATAACGCAGCATAAATAAACCATTTACATAATTATGGCAGATTAGCCTGGCGTGGTATGTCCAAAGGAACATTGAAACGGTACTAGCAATAGTGTAAGCAAACTAGTAACGACAAGATGGATATTGTACAGCTAGCGGCAAGCGTAAGCCTAGTGTAAACGGATATTTAACGACTATTAAGCAGTAGACGTAAGCCTAAGCATAATAAGTGTATTGCAAAACTAGCAGGATAGTTAAGTCTAGTTAGCCTCTGAATTTATGCCAAAGGACATTGGCCGTTAAAAGGAACTGACCTCTAACCAGAACTCTAGATAGAGATTGTGAACAGGTGCTTATGAAATAATGAGAACTCTTACAGAGCGTACATGAATGTGATGTTACTTTTGTTCCCATGTAGTTGGTGTCTGCTCATGGTATGAAATTACTAATTATAATAATTTGTGAGTGGTTGAAATCACACGGTCTTATCAACTGTCGTATTCCGGCCGAGTTGAGTTAAATGCTATTATTTATTCAACTGATCATGACCAGTGATGATTAATGTCTTAACACGCTGCATCTCACACTGCCAATATAATCAAATGAGGCAAGAGACTAATACAGGTCAGTCAAGGGTCGAATATTTAATATGAAAACTTGTTCAGCACATAATGTATCACACAAGGGTTAAAGCAGACATTATCGATACCAACGGACAGTATTACGGAAACCTACAAAAGTGATAAGAACCCAAGGAACTTTGACTCTATAAACTGAATACGCATCATATAATAACTTGGTCAGCCATTCCACAAATAAACTAGAAGTCATCGAAGCAACCCGAATATACTGGGGTCCCGGAAGAGCGCCGTAACATACTGGTGTCAGAAAGTGTCTGGATTTCGTGAATACTGCATTTTTTCACCCCTTCTCCCTCCCCCTCCCCCCTTCAAGTATCGAAGAAAGTTATAAATTGCTGATGAACGTTTTAAATGCAAAATCATTCATTTCAATCCTAAACCGGCAACTGAAATGCGCAGGACAGAAAAAGTGACGTCACTACATCGATGCCGTCAACGTTAGCAGACAACATTGCCTGAGAGAATCCGAATTTTCTTCCACCAAAGAGACTGATTCACGCAAATAGAACGGTAATCTTCCACTCAAGAACTTGAACCAGTGTAGAATGTATCTCTTCATCAAATTCATCTGAGGACTGCGACGCAGATCGATTGAAGAAACTAAAACGTTCGAAGACCGAAGCAATACTTTCAAACGGTTGCCCTGCTGCGAAGGTCAAAGGTTCTCATCAATGGACCTCAGCTGTTGAAGACACTTGGATTAGAATTACATGCATTCATGTATTTCTCAGAGGACAACTAAATTAATATAGTTTTGATTGTATTGAATTTTACTAAGGGGGGCGCTTGAACATTATCATATTGTCCTTGCATAACTAGCTTTGGTCTTCAGTTTATATCATCACTTTACTTACTTTTTTACTATCATTCTGTGTTTCCCCCATTCCATGGATTTTCGTATTTTTGTATATTCGTTGTGTTTAATCTTGACTGGAAATTTCGCAGGAAAACTTCAGTGAATGTTAACTTCTATTAGGTTTGCATGCTTATATTCGCCCGACTGAGGATCTGACTGATTATATTTTTTCTTTCGAGTCAGGATAAAATGTTTCCCTCAGTTCGCAATATAACCATATTTTTGTGTACTTAGCAGTTTCGTCAAGTGAGTTACGTCCTCTTTATTTACATAACTACTTTCAGTACTGTTGACAATTGTTGTCGTGTGTGATCTAAAACTTCTTTGTCTACACGTTTGTCTAAGACGACTTGTCTTGTAATTATATTTTTGTGATGTGAAAAATTCTTTTCTCCTTTCTTTTACTGATTACTGGTTTATAAGTACCTCCTTCATTTTTACTTTATAAGTGTAAAGTGTTGTCGTATAATGAAAAAAAAAAAATCATTTCATTGTAAATCAATTTGATTTTTTTCACTGTCTTTGTCACATGTTCTCCGAACTTGTTTGTTATTGATTAATATATTCATGTACATATTATAGTGAGTTCTATTAGCACTGGTGTATCGTATTATAGACTATTGTAGGTACTCAGAAACCTATTATCATGTCTACACTACAGGAATTCATTGATATTGGGAAAAGTTATGGAAAATCAGGAGCGGGAACTACAAAGTTTTGCAGGATTACAAAATTATGATGATATGTATCGGCTTTGGTAACTGAATGGATACAGCGCAAATGACTAACGAGCTGATGAGCTTA